>SEYY01005156.1:72500-77500 GCA_009176605.1 Armadillidium nasatum | reverse complement strand
TTTTAACTAATATGAAAAAGGAGGAAACGTAAATCTCCCACAAAGATGCTATCAGAGGGGCCATCCAAACAATCTCCCTTGTCAGCTCCTTTCCCAATTTTAATATGGGAGGTTGCAACTTCCATTGAGGGACTTGGATGAGATAAAATTTTACAGTTGACTTGTTCTGGTGCTCGATCGTCATATTTTTATTACGTTCTGCAGTATTCTCAGTCTTTATTCTAATTTCCACTTCGTTGGACATTACCACTCATCTTGAGGTGTTTGAGATCTCCGATTCCAATCCTTATTCTGCTTCTTCTTACTTTCTTTAACCTCATGTTTTAACCATTGTTGGATTTGGGTATAATGTGCTCAACAAAGTTATTCGTAATTGTGTTTCTAATTTCCGGAATTTCCCACCATGGGACTTGAGCCCTTTGGCCAATCTATATATGATTATATTATCTGCTCTGTTTACTTATCTCCTATTTTTATAAAATGCCCTAAATTCTTTGACCTTTGGAACTCTAAAATACAACTTAAACTCTCTTCTTTCCCTTTCTCTGAAATCATCGATCTGGGTGGTTTTAATATTCATCAAAATTAATGGCTTTCTTCTACTCTCAAGATACAATCCGAAACAACCTTTTGAGAATGGTGGAACTCCCGACCAGAATCACTGATAGCCTTGAAAATGAACCCGACAATTTTAATCTTCTCTTAGCTTTCATTCATTTTTCTTATAGTGTTTAAATTCTTTCAGTCTTTAGGTTTTTCCGATCACTTTCTTATTTCTGTATACTTATCAATCACTTCAAGTCTTTTCCCTAGAAAGATACTTGCAAACCGCGATGAAACGGTTTTGTGAATATGGTTGTCAAAAACAGGTTGGAAATGCGGCCGTACATCTTAATTTCAATTGGAATGTTAATTAGTTCTGTACGAGGAGTCCCTCTGAGTGAGTATATCACATAGGGTAGGTGATTTTTTTCTGGTATGGAGGAGAACCATATTATTTCCCTTTCACTTAATTAAACTCATTAATTTTAATTTAACTCAGTTATCTCTATTCACCAGAGAGAATCTGCTTGAAGGATTTGACGTTTTCTTCAAGCTCCAGAATTTAGTGCCTCTATTATTTTTTCCCGGAAATGTGCTAAATTGATCATACGAAACATTAAACACTTCTTCGTTGAAAATTCAATAATATTTCAAGTTTGTTTTGTTTTTTGTTTTTTTTGCAAAAACTTCTCTTTTATTTCTCTTTCTGACTCATTTTTACCAAAGATGGCATATAAAAAGATTAGTTTCCCTTTAAGATTCTTCCCCGTGAGAAACTTTCGTTTGGATACCTTAATAGTAGAGTAGTTAGGACTATCAACGTATTGTTGTTTTGATAATGGGTCACAGATTTTATCCCCAAACGGAGCGCCTTTCTTTGTTTATTTTCTTGAATAGATATTAAGAAGTACTTTAAAAGTTCTTCTGACAATTTAAACCTTTATTTGAAACCTTCAGATCAAATTCAAATTGAAAGATTTTTTTTTTTCATCGCCAGTAAAAAATAAATAAATAAATAAATAAATAAATAAATAAATATTATTTTTTGATTTCTTAGTTCAAAAAATAAAACAATTTTATAAACTTGATGGCTATTAGAAATTTACTTTCAAATCCACCATATATATATATATATATATATATATATATATATATATATATATATATATATAATATATATATATATATATATATATATATATATATATATATATATATATATATATATATATATATATATATATATATATATATATATATATATATATATATATATATATATATATATATATATATATTATATATATATATATATATATATATATATATATATATATATATATATATATATATATATATATATATATATATATATATATATATATATATATATATATATATATATATATATATATATATATATATATATATATATATATATATATATATATATATATATATATATATATATATATATATATATATATATATATATATATATATATATATATATATATATATATATATATATATATATATATATATATATATATATATAGTGGATGGATAAATAGAGAAAAAGGCTACAGAGCATACAAATTTCTTATATTTTGGTTTCCCCTTCTCCTTTCCACCCCCTTTCCCCCTTCTAGAAGTCACTCCTCACAAAAATTTCCAACTTTTGTTAAACTAATTTATAAATTCATCTGGTTTCCAAACTTTTACAATTGAGAGTGAGTAAATGGCTAAATTGGGGTTAGGGGAAGGAAATAGAGAAGCGTGAAGAAGCAATTTAAAGGAAAGAGAGGTTGGGGGGGTCTTGGGGGTCTTGGGGGGGGTCTTGGGGGGGGTCTTGGGGGGGGGTCTTTACGAAACAAAGTTGAAAGCAGCCCGTTTAAAACAAAAGTTATTGACAATAATTTAAACAATTTATGAGTCTAATCTCGAGACATATATATATATATATATTATATATATATATATATATATATATATATATATATATATATATATATATATATATATATATATATATATATATATATATATATATATATATATATATATATATATATATATATATATATATATATATATATATATATATATATATATATATATATATATATATATATATATATATATATATATATATATATATATATATATATATATATATATATATATATATATATATATATATATATATATATATATATATATATATATATATATATATATATATATATATATATATATATATATATATATATATATATATATATATATATATATATATATATAATATATATATATATATATATATATATATATATATATATATATATATGATATATATGTGTGTGTGTGTGTGTGTGTGTGTGCGTGTTTGCTAATATGCATAACAAATAGGCTCAAAGAAGTTAGGTTTTATGAGTATCTTTAGAATTTTTTAGCATAATACCATTTGCATTCTCTTAATTTGGGCTCTAAAATACTCTTATTTTGACCCTTCTGAATTTTTCTGTCACACATGCTTAATAACACTTCTTGAAATGGTGGTGTCTAGAGTTTTCCGTGTTATAAACTTTTCCTTTTTTCACTACCTCTCAATCTCTCACTACTTTTACTTCCCCACTCACTACTGCAATGATCCCTGATTTCTGATGAACTCTGAGGACATACCTACATACATGCATACATACATACATACATACATACATACATACATACATACATCTTAAAGAAGTCTTTCCACACTGTTTCATCCTGTCTTAGTGCAGATTTCTGACCTAAGGCTTAACAGCCATTCTCACTCATATATCAATTTCAGTTGTAAAGTTTGGAAAACATTTTGTAATATTTTAATATTTTTTAATATTTTAATATTTTCGTCTAATATTTTGACTCGCACACTCCTGAAGCCTATGCGAAAATTTGCAGACTTTACTGGATTCTGATACTAGCCTACACTTATGGGTTTAGTGTAGGTCTCCTGAATTTTTCCATCACAGGCGCCATTTTATATATATATATATTATATATATATATATATATATATATATATATATATATATATATATATATATATATATATATATATATATATATATATATATATATATATATATAATCACCTCTTTTGGAACATGGTTCCTATACCCTGAAGTTTGAAAGTATAAAAAAGATTTAGTGAAAGTATGATGCATATTATAGATAAAACAAAGCTTTTGACCTCCCCCTTATCAAAGGGAGCAGTATTTGTGCAACACCCCAGATGTGAGACGCATATTCCATACAAGTACGTCTGACACCCTTTACTTAGAGCTAATAAAAGGGGTGGTGAAGAGTTGTGAGGGCGTATCAGAACACACAAAGTCTTAAAATCACTTATATTGACAGAGACAATGTCCTATCTCCAAGAAAGAACACTAGCAAAGAAACACTTAAAATATTCAGAAAGGAAATTGTTCGCTTTCGACAATGATGTTGTAGTTGGCAATATTATATGGAGATCATAAGAGAATTTTTTTTTAGATATTTGGAAAACAGATAAAGGGAGAGTTCTACAGACTTTATCAATAGAGTACATTTAGATTGAGCGTAGCATTTAACATTAGGGTTACATATATAGAAGAGAAAGAATAAGACTGTGCAGAAAGGCGTGTAGCACGAGCTCTTTTCAGTGGAGGAGGCACGCAGAGAGAGTTCCAAAGAGCAATGACCGTTGTAATAGCGATATCATAGAGAGAGCGACGCAACTATTCGAGAGGCAGAAAGAGACTTGGTAAGTTAGTGACAGTGAAGGAGTTTCTAAGACGAAAAGTCCTAGACTTCGAAGAGAGCTGTATGAGTGTAACCACAAAAAAAATTGTGATGCATACTCCATTCAAGGGTAAAATAACACCTTTATAAAGAGAAATCAACTATGTTGGAGTGAAAAAATTCTGAACTAGCCTCAAAACACCCAACCTCTTAGAAGCTGCTAGAACGTAAAGCAATGTGATCCCTCCAAGAAAGATCACGAGAAAAAGAATCACCGAAAATATTAAGGACAGACGAAGGTTTGAGTTGTGTGTTTTAAAAAAGATGTGATAGCTGTCAGGAAGGTTGTATAGAGTAGTGAGATGGAGGAACTGAGGTTTGAGGCTTTGAAAAAGAGGAAATAAGTTTTCTCTACTTCAAATTTAAAATTAGAGAAAAATTTAGTGGTAATCCTCTTTGCATCAATTAATAGCTGTCTTTGAATCTGAAAAGAGTAATGAAGGGTGGAATCATCAGCATAGGAGTGAATGGTGATGAAGTAACAGAGAGAAGTTTATAGTTGAAAGAGAAAGTGTTGGGGATAGAACATATCCCTGAAGAACATAATTATTAATAGATTAAAAAGAAGAACGGTGACCTTTTACAAGAGCTACTTTGGAACTACGGGAAAGGAAATCAGAGAGAAATGTAAA
>SEYY01005156.1:55000-70000 GCA_009176605.1 Armadillidium nasatum | reverse complement strand
TATTATATATATATAATATAATATATATATATATATATATATATATATATATATATTTATATATAATTATAATATATATATATATATATATATATATATATTAGTTTTTATTAAAAACTAATTGCACTCTAGTAGCATAAGCCACTCTCCTATGAGGAAGGTTTTCGCAGTTTAAATTTCATTTTCAATTTCGTTATTCACCACTCTGACTTCTTTTTGCGGTTATAAATTTTCAGCATAGTCAACTCCTTTATCCCTCACTCTGACTCTCCTATTGCTGCTTAAATTTCAATATAATTACCCATTCAATTCTTCCTCACTCTGACTTCAAACTTTGCAGGTATGCCGCCGGTCTTTCATGAAAAATACTAATAAATTTATATTTCATTATTTATTTTTCTATTATCTCAATTATCTTTTTGCATAAATATTTAACATATCTAAACAAGTTGAGTTTTAATTCAACTGGAGAGTGTTCCTGTTATAGTTCGTTCATGTACCATAAATGAGCTTATATATATATATATATATATATATATATATATATATATATATATATATATATATATATATATATATATATATATATATATATATATATATATATATATTATAGTAATTAAAATATTTTTAAATTAGCATATGCTGGTTCAAATCCATTATTGTATATGCATAATAATAACATTATATATATATATATATATATATATATATATATATATATATATATATTTTATTATATATATTAATATATATATATATATTGTATAGCCAGGATTTTTTTTCGGGGGGGGGGTTCTTTTATATATATATTATATATATATATATATATATATATATATATATATATATATATATATATATATATATATATATATATATATATATATATATATATATATATATATATATATTACTCACGACTAAAAAATATTGAAGAACGCTTTATAACAAAAATTTTAATCTTCCAGCTTTTTTAGATGCAAGATCATCTATAACCTCTTCCGTGTTGACTTTGCAACCGGTGAATGCTCATGCAGAAAAGTTTCAGTGGAATCTTTCCATTTATTAAATGGTTGCTTCACGAGTGATTTAACTTTTACATGGTCCCCTTTACCTGCATGCTCATTACAAAAAAAAACACACACAATATATGCACAAGGCTCCTTGGTCTCCTGCTTGACTAAAAACAAGCCATGGGAACCTTTTTAGCCATTGTAGCTGAAATTTCAGATTTCTTTTATCACATTTTGGAAAATTAAAGTCATCACCTGGTGTTCAAGGCTTATTTAAAATTTTAAATTTTCCCTGATCTGATATATTTGTATTTGATAAATAATTACCTACATCTAAATTTTCTATATTATTACTGCTAGGAAGTATAACGTGGGGGTCGTTTACATCTTTCTCATTTTCATAATTTATGTTATTTTTAGCACAAGTAGCTGTCACATCAGTCCTTTTCACTTTCTTAAAACCAAAATCAAGGAGCGAATTTAGACGTTTGTTTGCTATTTAAATACTGCTTTTTTCTCTACTAAAATAATTAACTAAACTCTTTAAGTATTTGATCAGATTTATGGGCAGGAGCCAAAGTCGAAACTTTTTTTTTATTATTTGAGCTATTGAGCTGAAATTTACAATATATATGCATTTTTTAAATCTAAGAACTACTGATTTCTGACGTTTTTCTGAGTTTCTAACGGTTTACTAGTAATAGGGGGTCAAAATTCAAAAAGAATTAAATAGAAGTGGTAAAATAATGGTCAGAATGATCCAAAAACTCCCCTGTACATTCTTAGCCCCAATTTCTACAAATTAGAAACAAAACATTTGGGAAAAGTACTGATAGTTTTGATTATAGAAGTTAAATTTTTTTTTTAAAAAAAAAAAAAAAAAAAAAAAAAAAAAAAAAAAAAAAAAAAATTTATTAAAAAAAAATTGATGTTTCTAATTTTTTTAAAATTGGAAATTGTTTAGAGGAGGGGATGGATCTAAACTTTTATTTAGGACACTTTTAAAAACTAATTGTTTGATTTGAGATACATCTCAAAATTTGGAAAATTTGAAATTTCGTCAAAATTTGGCCATTTTCGATAAGCTGTATTCGAATCAGACAAATAGATTTTAAAAAAAGTGTTTTAAATAAAAAGTTTTTTATCCTCCTTTAAACAATATCCAATTTTCAAGACGTTCCAGTCCATATTTTTTTTTTTTTTATTTTTTTTGTGGTCTAGTGAAATTTTAATTGTGAGCTTTCTTTCGAACATTCAATACATCTGAATAACATAATAATATAATCTAACCTCTCTCTTGAACGGCTGTTGCTATGAATCTTTTTGTTGTAGCGGTGTCCAATATCAAGAAATCTCGAGCAGGGTCTGGCACTCAAACTGTCTAAGTTATCCCTGAACTTCTTCTCCTTCAATACTCTTCTCTCTGACTTAAACACCTAATCTAAGAGATAATTCGTTCCTAAAACAGACTGTTTGTAGTTCACTCCCCGTCATCGCTCTCCGCTCGTAAAGTACATATGATATTATGGTTGAGTTCCTCAACTCTTGTCGCTTGTCTCTACTTTTATTATTTTACTTTTTAAATCAACAAATGTAACCTCTCTCTTACTCATCGAGCCTAATCGTACTTCTTCTTAGTGGCAACCGATGAAACTCTAAATTACATTACTCAGAGTTTAACAAATCTTTTTGTGAGACACGAACACCTTTTTAATGGGGCCTTCCCAACCCGAAACAGTCAAGAATTGATACGCTCAGCAAATGTACTAAGGATTTCCTGGAGCAAAATTGACCTCTGACTTTCTTACATTATCTCAAAATAGACAGCAACTGAAACACCTGTATAACCTTCATCTAGTCACTCAATAAATCTTGTGAACATCTTTTTCTCAGTAGGACTTTTCCTGGAGGAAATGGGAGTCCTCCATTATTATTTCTTTCTAAACAAAAGTTTTCTACCAGCCGAGCGTCTTGGGGTTGTTCGTGTGGGGTGCCTATGAGAGATTTTCTTCACGCCACCCCAGTTAATTCCTCTTTATAGGAGTGTTGTTTGCCCCTGTATGGACCATGCGTCACACATGGGGTGATTCCACTCATTGAGCTTTCTTTGAGAAGGTGTAGTCTAGGACTTTTCTTCTTTTTAACTCTTCCTCTCTAACTAATTATCTCCATTCTCTTCTGCCCATCGAATTGTTATGTCACTCATACATTCTTATTGCCTCTGATAACTTCCCTTTCCTCAATAGCGTGTCCTACCTATTCCTAATATAATAGAGTATCGATGGTTTGGTAAAATATGTTCTCTTCCGACACTTCCGAGTTGTAGAAAGAGATACTCATCTTACTGGATCGTGAAACAATGCGCGAAATACTACTCTAATACCTCATACCTAATCAACATACATAGTCTCACTATGTTCATACACTGTAAACAGCCCGGACAATCGATGCAGTGGATGTTCTTACGCACGGTGAGTCTTAGGCGTAACTTCACATTAAAGGAAGTTGTCTGGCAATGCATACCCCAATGTCTTTCCACTACTGATAAAAATTTCTGGCCTCTTGTCAAAAATATCTCTAACAACTTCTGTAAGAGTCTGCCTTCCATTACAACTCTTATTACTCTGAATCTAATAATGGTTCCTACCTAAGCATCAATATGACGCTTCGTGATAAAAGGTCTATCTCTTGTTGGCCTCTCCCTTATACATACATAATATCCTCAAACTCAACTAGGAAACTTGATTCTGATAATCCCTCCTCCTACTCCTTCTCCTCTCAGTGTTCCATGTCCTCACATGTGATGATATACTCATGTTCTAGTGCGAGTAGGATCCTTGAAATCTTATGATACGTCTTTGAATAATACAAGGCCAGTGGCTCCGTGATGGGCTCAATCCCTTTGGTCTTGTAGGCTAGTGTGCTTCCGAGCTTTGGCCCCTGTTCTTCGTTCAAAGCTTTACATCCTATATCATACAATTATATCTACTAATACTTTTCAAACTCTATGACTTAGGTAAAAGCGTTGCTGTTGGTTCAGTCCAATGATACTAACTCAGAATAAAAAATATTTTGGTGTAAGGCACAAGTTAACTGACCCTTGAGAGCATATCGACCAATCAACTTAGCTCCACTTGGGTCTTATCCTCTAAATAATTTTTGAAACTCTCCTCAACTCTCATGAGAATGGAAAAAATCATTTTTGCCGTGTGAGTGCCTCACCTTGCTTCTGTGCGTCTCTGCCCATCCACCTATGTAATAAGGTGAACCTTTACGTTCAAGTTTTCGTGTGCAAGGCAACTGAAGTGACTACTTCCTATCTCATCTGATTAATGGTAACATTAATAACTGCCCATTAGGTTTTTTTGACTCTCGGAGGTAGTCTTGTAGTGGTGTGGCTCTGAACATTAAATCACAAGCGCTAATCTACAGACACAGCATTAGAGCAATTTAATATAATATGGTTCTAAATGCTCGTCTCGGTACTCTCTAATAAGCTACCCTTCCTTCGGGTTTTTCCTCCTTACTTTTTATTGGCTTTACTTTTGTTTTAGTTATTCCTCTCAGATAAACTGATTACTACTTATATCTTTTTATCTCTCAACGTGCAAGTTGTAGTAATGTAGAGCGAACCTCTTTCTCCTAATTCCCTGCAACTGTGGTGTTCCTTACAGGGTTTCTTGTTTTATTCATCCAACCTATTTCTACTTTTAACATTAACTCGCATCTTTCTCCAACTGCATCTTCTAACTCTGTTCACTCTTATGCTGATGATTCAACTCTACATTCTTCTACTCATTTCAAATCTGCTCCCTCTTTTGCTTCTAGACTTGCTTCTCGTCTTCAACTTTCCGATTCTATTCTTGCCGATCTGGATGGAATTTCCCGGTGGGGACATAGCAACCTTGTGAATTTCAACTCTTTAAAAACTCAACTTCTTTAAATCTCCCTCTCAAAAACACCTCCTAACTTTCCTATCCTCTTCGATGGCTCTCCCGTCTCACCTGTAAATTAACATTAACATTCTTGGTCTAAACATAAACAACAAACTGTCTTGGAAACCACATATCACAATGGTTGCTTAAAAGCTGGCCTTCTAAGAAATAATGGGAGTTTCTGTTCAGGTTGCGAGAGTTTTTTTCTTCTGAGCAGTTACTCCAGATATATAAAGGTCTCATTCGCCCTTGTATGGAGTACTGTTCTCACATTTGGGGGGGCTCTGGCTCCTCCTCTCTTCTGGATAGGGTTGAGTCAAAAGCTATGAGATTAATAAACTGTCCCCTACTTTCAAACTTCTCTTAAGACCCTACTGTCCCTGCTATGACCGGTGAACTTGATAAAGATTGCTGCTATCCTCTTTTACAGGGTTACTACGGAATGGGCGAGGTGCTCGAGGGAATTGGCCTCTTGCATTCCTGGGTTTCCAAACCGTTGCGTTCAGCCATAAACTCGCCTTCAGCACGCTAGTGGGATGATGGCCTCGCTTTCGCCGCAGAGCTTTTGTTGTGAATGGGTGACTGAGTGTGATGTGATGCAATTCCCAGGCTAATGCCCGAACTTTGTGGTACCTCTATACTATCGATGCCATCTTCTTATTCTCTGTGAAGGAATAATCGGTCGTTAACCCATCTCTCTCTTTTCCCCTATCTGTCGTTAGTTTTAATCTTCTCACTTCTGTGTAATGTCTTCCTGATTCTGCGCCCAAATTGTTAGGGTGTGTTACCTTTTTATATTGAAGGATGAATCTATAAGGAACAGGACAAGGTGTCCTGTTGCTTGACAAATAGAGTTTGGTCCCTGTTGGCTTGTGGAAATGCCACACCTCCTTGTCTAAAGGCTTCGTGACACCTGTTGTGGAGTGCCTGTGGTTGTGCGTAATTGTAAACACATTAAAAAGAAAGAAAAAGAAAATCCAACAACACACAGAGAGAGAAGGTCTGCAGGAAAGTATACCTGAAAATTGACATTAGATTTGTTAGTAGTGTATTACTAGGGTAATAATATTAGATTCGAAGTAACCTCAAAAAGTAGGGGCGTTAAATAAGTACGTTGATAATCGCTGTCTGTTCCCTTCGTTTGAAGCAAGTTAGTTCTCAGAACTGTGTGTATCCTTGTGCCTGAAGTGTAGGGTGCGTGCTCTGTCAAATTGCTACAATAGGTTTATACAACATAAGCAGAAATGATACTGTAATGTTATAAATCCATTTTCTCTGTTATAACCTCTCTCCAGTTCCATTTTCAAAATGGAACTCAGAATAATATTACTAGTTGTCATGTGAGATAATGGAAGTCCATAAGTGAAGAATATTAAGTAGGAATTAGCATATTTATATAGTGACTTGTTTAGCTCTGCTCATAATCTAAGTACTTTTTTAGAAGTAATTATTACTCAATATTGATACAATTACGTATGATTTGTCAAACTTGTTTGATATTTCACCTCAGGTGAAGCACATGCATAATCTTTAAATGCCTCCTATAACTCAATTGCTGACTTTATACTCTATGACCCATTTTGAGATAATATTATTCGTGATAAGTTTTATCGTTAAAGATGATTGAATCCGGCAGGCCTAATTGAGGATGCCCTCAATAAATTTAGCACACTGATGAACTGTTAAAATAATATAGGATAATAGTACTCTGAAGTATGATAAAGTATTTTACTCCCTCCTTGGCTCATTTCCCCTTTACAAAAGTTCTTCATCGAGTCCAAGTATATTATGATGAAGAGGGTCATTGCGATACAGACAGGTTGTGGCTCTTTTCTACCAAGATAATTATTGCTGGAACACTGTTTGGTCTCACGGAAGATAGATTTGCTCAATTTGTGGGCCAAGATCCGACCATAATTATATGTATAGTGTTGTGAAAATAACTCAAAAACTTAACCCAATCTCTTGTTTCACCAACAAACTGAACACTCCGAAAATCATCAGTTTAACACTTGGGTGATAAATTATCACAAAACACATTGTGCCCAACACATCATTTGGCGACGCAGATTGTGTAGGTGCGGACCTCGATGTGATCTCTCTGTGTATTTCTTAAGTGGACTTCAAGAAGTGAGAATTCATTGTATATCAGATGGTTTCGTTTCATGTGTCGAAACATTGGCTTAATCTCTCTATTGAACTGTAGTGGAGAATGAGGAAGAGATATGCCATTGTGTAACATACAGCTTAATGTAAAATTATGCTCTAGTACGAAAGTCATACATGTCTCCAAGTCTTTGACGATCTATTACTAAAAAGTTTGGAAATCGCTTATTCTTCCTCATTAAAACCACCGACACATAATAGCAGCCATAAGCTATACACCTCAGGAAATATTGCGTAAATAATTATGAAGGTAGATGAAATGTGAGTATAAATATTCATATATCAAAATAATAATAATCATAACTCTATCCACTAATATTGTGTAAATAAAATGGATATATAAATAGAGAATACTATTTATATAAATAAATTATGGATCCAATAATATATATAGTTGTTCCTGAATAATATATAGATTTTTTAATAAAGTGTCTAATATAATATATTCTCATATTATATAAAAACTGTACTAAAGTAAAAAGTGTTTGGTAAGTGAGACCGAATCAAAAAATAAAGGTTTAAATATGAAGTGATTAGACTTTTTTTGCAGGATTTAATTATATTTTTTATTTTTTTTTTCTATGTTTGCTTTTTATTATGTAATATTAAGAGATAATCCTTTTTGAATTTAATTTGAAAGTTAGTTCTCAAAAATGTTTTTTGCGGCACTAATTTTCGTTAGGATACTAAAATAATTGTAGTTATTTATTAAAATATAAATGTATTGAAATATATTTCCTTTCTTTTATTCTTTATTTTTGTGTGTGTGACAGGAAAGAAGGAGTGTTCGGTGTGTGAAGAAAAACATGAGTTGGTTTTAATATCTAAGACGATTTTAATTAATAAAATACATAGTAGGTTAAAAATAAATTGTGTGTTAGCGTTGGGGTGTATGTCTATAATTATATTTTCCTTTTAAATATAAAGGTTTTCCTGTTAAGAATTATAAGAGAGTGTAAATAAAAATAATAAATAATAAAACAATAAAAACGAATTTTTATAATATCTCCGACATAATAATCTCCATTCAAAAGATTTTATTTGAAAGGATAATCAAAGTTTATAATTTAAACAAGGATATAGAAATCAATCATTAAATAAATTATTAGCAGTCAAAAATAAGTTAATTGAACCCCACGTGTCATTCAATGAATTCAACAGGTTTAACTCTATCTTAACTTTCATCCTATGGTGATTACCTTAATCCAGATTAAAATTATTTGAATATGTCAAACAAATTCTCATTAAGAAGCATATATTTCTGTTTGATAGAATCTTACATAATATAATAAAAGATAACGATGATCGTCTATAGAATTGTAGAAGATCTTTCCTTTTTAATATAAAGCAGACTCAATTTTAAATTATATATATACCATCCTCTCCGTAAAGTAACCTCAACTAATAACAAAGAGAATATTATATTGTCAAAGTGTGAAAAATTTTAGTGCTAAAATGTTACAAGGCAATTTATTAAAAACCGAACATTATTCTAAATTCTCTCTTTAAATTCCTTGTATGCTTCCTTCGTCTAAGATAAAAAATCAGCGGTATTTTTAATAATAAAGTTGATCAAAACCATAGTAACTATTATATGTAGGTGGAGGATTATGTGAACCAGGTGATTAAAGATCATCAATACTCTCGTACGTAATATTATTTACCCATTCTTTTATTTTTTCATCAGTTTTGAGGAACCATTTCATTATGTTATTTAAAAAAGAAAATAATAAAAAAAAAAAAAAAAAAAAAAAAAAAAAAAACTTTTGAATTCATAAATAATAATAATGAGTTGGGCAAAGCCATCATTGATAAATAAAATCTTTCCAAAATTGTCAAATCTCATACATACTTTCTCCCTATCATCCCTCCAATTAATAAATCTCTTCAAAATTAACACTTATAAGCTCTGCTTTCTTACATATCTAATTATATCAATATAATTTTTCAGAGGTAAGAAATATAGATTTTTTAGATAAAATCTATTTAATTATAATACAACCATTCATTAACTACATCCTCAAGTGAGTCATTTAAGAATAAATCAGCCTCAATCTAAAATATTACTATATGAGATTAACAATCAGTAAATGTTCGAATTGAATTACTAAATATGAGGCCCTAACAATATTATAAGGTTCAATATATTTTGTACCTGCTTGACCTTGTTATTTACAGGTGTCATATTTTTATGAATTAAATGACGTTGTTCTCTAAATCGTAGTAGCTGTTAATAAATATATTCTCTCGTACCTTGTTGTGGTGACGTGAACATAATTAAATAATGAACGATGTTCGCCATTCTACTTTATTCTTTGTATTGAAGTTAATTTATTATGATATTCTGTAATCATCTGTATAATAGATCTTGGTACTTAACATCCAATCATGCCTCTACTTATCAAGAATATACAAGACGAATAATTAATATTGGTTTTATAATAAAGACTGAGCATAATTATAATAATTATAGTTATCATTATTGTGAAGCGATAAATTAATATTTAATACTTATATTTAACATTGTGATTATGTCCTCTCCAACCCAAAAATTCTCGAAAATTAATTAATAATTAATATTGCAACAAAGATTCTCCTAAATTGATTTTGATAAGCGGCCAATAATTGGTATATGGTTTTAAACAACAGCAGAATAATGATATTGATAATATAGAGTCTGTGTTCTATATTTATAGTGAATAAATACATTTATATCCACATATATCCTCAAAAATCTCTCAAAAAATATATAATAATATTGCGATCAGCTAAAAACTCTTTACTTAAGAGAGAATCAGTTGATATCTCATAAAACTCGATATGTTTCAAAGTCCTTCTTATGAAATTGCAGTAAGTTGTATCAGCAAGCTTTCTTATTAATTTTACCTCTTCTTTTGTTTCTATGGACTCCCCATTTAGACCGTAACTAAACTTTACTCCTGCTAAATTTTTATTTTTTAATCCGTAAGAGAAAACTCTTTCCTTAAAATGACGTGTTATAAGTTTATGATTTAGCTCTGAACTTGAGTTTATCTCCTTAAGATAATCAAACCACATTACCATCGGACATTCTGGATGGTTGCTCTTGATCGCGGATTGCCATTTTAAGAGAGTTGGTGAAGCACAAGGAAGTGTTCTGTCCCCTCTGCTGTTTGTATTTTGTATGGATAAGTGAATTTGTAAAATTGGTATGGAGGGGGAGTTGGTAGTAGTGACTACATACGCTTATGACATTGCGATTGTGACTGACGACAGAGCCTCATTACAAATGACGTTGATGATCTGGGTGTACATATTGCATAGAGAGGGCCTAAGGATGAACAATGCCAAGACTGAGGTGATAAAAATTTTAAGGGAACATGAAGATCTCAATAGTGAGGTGAATGGAGTGATGGTAAAAATGTGACTTAGGGTAACTGAATAATGTTGAAGATTGAGGAAAAGATAGTCAAATTTTCCAGGGAAGTGGGACAGTTATACCCTCTCCTGAGGAGTAGACGCGTGCAGAGAAAGGTTAATGTCCTGCTGTGTATTACCTTGTTGAGACCGGTCCTAATGTATGGCTCGGAGGCTTGAACTCTTACCACAAAGACAAGAAGCAGAATTGTGGCTGCCGAGATGAGATTGGTGAGGCTAATAGTTTGAGTAAAGAGATGAGGGCGTAGGAGGAACAAAGAAATTAGACAAGAACTGCAAGTGAAACCAACTGAGGAGCTGGTGGAGACACAGCAATTTTGATTTTATTGTCATTTGCAAAGGATGGAGGATAATAGGTATCCAGCGAGGTTTTACAACTGGTACCCCTTAGGTAGAAGACCGAGAAAAAGGTGGAAGGATGGAATTGCTGATGCGATGGAGAGCAGGGAAAGAACGCTGGGTGCGGTGGAGACGGATGGTCTTTATCGAGACAGATTCTGCATGGAAAGGCTTCACAAAAGCCAGGGTGCAAACCTAACCTCCGACGCTTGATAGACTAATAGATAGGAAAAAAATTTATTATATATTTTTACTGTTATTACCTATGTTATTATAGAGTGAATGCTTTTAGTTTATATATTTTTTAGTTTGTAACAGTATATTTAATCAGTTAGGGAATTTGTTGGTTATTATAGAAAATTTTATGTGCCCGTTTACTTTATAAAAAAAAAAAAAAAAAAAAAATAGTTTTTTTTTTTTTTTTTTTTTTTTTTTTTTTTTAATTAGTTTATATATTTTTTAGTTCCTAATAGTTTATTTAATCAGACAGCGAATTTATTAGTTTATTGCAGGGATATAGTTTATATATATATATATATATATATATATATATATATATATATATATATATATATATATATATATATATATATATATATATATATATATATATATATATATATATATATATATATATATATATATATATATATATATATTTAAAAGTTCATATCTCACGGGCATTTGCTATTCTAGGAGAAACTTTTCTAGGTAGTATATACCTAGTGCCCCACAGTGGGAATCCCCGCCCTCAAGCTCTGAGACACAGCGGCATATAAGTAGGTTATGGTGCAAACCTGAAGGTTGTATGTGCATGCCACCTGTCCCTGGCTTTCAGTACCTTTTGTGGCCTCCCCTTGCACGTATGACAGCAAAACACAGTTGATACATGCTAGAGATGAGGTCCTGGATGGTTTCCTGTGGCAGTTCTTCCAATAGGTGCTCAACCGTTTGTCAAAAGTCGTTAAGGCTGTGTGGCTGGTGCTGTAGCAATCACAGCCGCCATTTCAGTGTGCCCCACAGATGCTCGATGAAATTTAGATCAGGACTGTTTGCGGGTTAGTTCAGTGTTCTAATCTCTACCGTGTTGAGGTAATCAGCAACATATCTACCTATGTGCGGTCTTGCGTTATCCCGCATGAGGGACGTGGGCTTCACCGATGTAGGGGCCAAATGGTACGACGTACGGTTCGAGTATGTCCGCTTTGTATCGTTGTCCGGTTAAGTACCCTGTATCGAAGATTTGTAACTCCGTGCAAGCATGAAAAGATATACCACCACAAACCTATAAGCGAACCCACTACCGAAAGGTGGTATCACTTTCATTGTGCGTACCGCATAGCGATCATGACGCCTCCGATAAACCCTGGAAACGTCCGTCGGAGCTGTGCAAATTGAATAGGCACTCGTCCGTAAATGGAATACTCGCCCAATCCTACGGTAGTTGTTGCCCGTGGCCTACCTTGGCCAGGCCGGCTGGTGTGCTCATGTGTCAACTCGTACCTATGTAGGATTCTTTCGATTGTTACATGGCAGATCCTGAACTTTCGACCAGGTTGACGTTGGCCGCACCCTTCAGCTGGCAGTGTTTTGATTACCACACAGTCGTCACGTGTCAAACTCGGTCGTAACATCACCATATTACTTGCACAAACGTTAAAGGTTGAATACTATCGATACCAGGCATATCCGTGACGTTACCTCTCCTACCACGTCACCAACCAAATTTGGCTGGTTTGCCCCATTTTCAGTATTTCGTCAATATGGCACATATCGATTCTAAACTGCATTATTTGGGTAGATACGGGCATACACCTCCACACATGGGCACTCCCATTACCCTACGATTTCTTCGGGACCTCTCAACTGATAAATTGTAGATGGTGCGTTAATTTTGTTCTTTAGTATATATATATATATATATATATATATATATATATATATATATATATATATATATATATATATATATATATATATATATATATATATATATATATATATATATATATATATATATATATATATATATATATATATATATATATATATATATATATATATATATATATATATATATATATATATATATATATATATATATATATATATATATATATATATATATATATATATATATATATATATATATATATATATATATATATATATATATATATATATATATATATATATATATATATATATATATGATAATAAAAAGATAAAAAAGTAATAAAATCTTTATTATTATGATTACTCTGATTATGATTATTATTATTATTATTATTATTATTATTATTATTATTATTATTGTTATTATTTATTATTATTATTATTATTATCATCATCATCATCATTATAATTATTTAATTATGATAATTATCATTATTACTAATATTAGTATCCTAACTTTTATTATAATTAACATTAATATTACTTTACTATTATTATTGTTTTTTTTTTACACATAACCACCACTCAAGGGCAAAACCCTATGCAAGAAAGGGTTGTTAGAAGGATAAAAATAAAGTTGGAAAAAAAGAAAAGAAAAAAAACAACCCTTGCAAGTTTCCACCTAACGCAAATTTCTTAGGTAAGCGCAGACGTGGGCTTTAAAGAAACTAATATTAAATTCGGCAGGAAACACAGAAGATGGGAGAGAGTTCCACAAAACAGAGGTGGCAGGAAAGAAGATGGCACAACAGCGAACAAGCCTGGAGTTGCCTATGTCCACGCAAAATTAATGCTCAGACAATGCACCCCTTGTGCTACGAGGACGCCGTAATGATGGAGGTATACATGGGGATAGTTCCCTCGGGCATTTGCCGCTGTAGTACCTATAGAGGAAAGAGACAGGGCACCAACGTCTCATCGAAAAGATAAAGGATCAAGTGAATTAGAAAGAGCGGAACAGTTTATAAGTCTTTTAGCTTTTGACTCAACCCTATCCAAAAAACGGGTGAAACCTGAGCCACCCCAGATATGAGAGCAGTACTCCATACAAGGGTACGGATGAGACCCTTGTATAATTGGAGTAACTGCGAGGAAGAAAAAAACTCTCAGTTTCTTTGAGGCCGCCCTAACAGTCATTGTGATGTGAGGTTTCTAAGACATTTTTTTTTTGCTTATGTGAAGGCCATTATTATTATTATTATTATTATTATTATTATTATTATTATTATTATTATTATTATTATTATTATTATTATTATTATTATTATTATTATTTTTATTATTATTATTGTTATTATTATTATTATTATTATTATTATTATTATTATATTATTATATTATTATTATTATTATTATTATTATTATTATTATTATTATTATTATTATTATTATTATTATTATTATTATTATTATTATTATTATTATTATTATTATTATTATTATTATTGTTATTATTGTGTACATCATTCCACCTACAATGAAAGCTCAATGAATATATATTACAATATATAACATTACAATAGGATTAACATAATATTATTGTAAGAATGTTTCATGTAAGACTTGCCGTACATTAGCTGCTTTTTTAGTATGAAACTCCGCCTAATTTGAAACTCCGCCTAATTTTTTTTTTTTTTTTTCAGAAATCGCAAAATGATGAAATATATTTATAAATTTGAGATATAACTAAACTTATTATTCAGTTACTTTAATTATTATACTTATTTATTTTGTTTATTATTCATTTATATTTTTAATTTTATTTTAGTTTAATTTTAATTTCAATTTATTTTAATTTCTATTATTATAAATTATTAAATATTAATATTTTAATGGAGAATTTTTGCTTCTTATAATTAAGAAGAATCTCAAATTTTTCTCTATATATATATATATATATATATATATATATATATATATATATATATATATATATATATATATATATATATATATATATATATATATATATATATATATATATATATATATATATATATATATATATATATATATATATATATATATATATATCTGATACTATTATTTTTCTTATCCTTATAACACTAATATAAAATCGTTGTTTTCGATACAAACAAATAATGAGAAATTATCATTCCTAAACTTTGAATTTAGTATTTAAGTACGTACGTGACAGAGAGAGAGAGAGA
>SEYY01005156.1:40000-42500 GCA_009176605.1 Armadillidium nasatum | reverse complement strand
TATTCGCCCTTGTATGGAGTACTGTTCTCACATTTGGGGGGGCTCTGGCTCCTCCTCTCTTCTGGATAGGGTTGAGTCAAAAGCTATGAGATTAATAAACTGTCCCATACTTTCAAACTCTCTTGACCCTCTGTCCCTGCGACGTGACGTTGGCGCGCTATCTCTTTTCTACAGGTACTACAATGGCAGGTGCTCGAGGGAATTGGCCTCTCGCATTCCTCCACCGTTGCGTCGTCCTCGTTGCACGAGGGGTGCCCTGCTTTCGCACCAATTTTGTGTGGACGTAGGGAATCCCAGGCTAGCCCGTTGTGGTACCTCCTTCTTTCCAGCCACCTCTATTCTGTGGAATTCTCTACCATCTTCTATTTTTCCAACTGTATATAATCTTCCACTCTTCAAGTCTTCCGTCTGCGCCCACCTGAGGGCTGTGCGTTAGGTGTGTGTGTTTGTGAGTTTGTCCTTGTGTGTGTGTGCCCCCTCCTTGAAAAGGGCTCTGCCCGTGAGTGGTGGCGTTTTGTAAAAAAAATATATAATATATATATATATATATATATATATATATATATATATATAATATATATATATAAAGCGGCTCTGTAGCTCAGACTATTGAGCACTCGCCTTGCAAGCGAGAGATCCAGGGTTTGAGGCCTGGTCGAAGTAGAGAAACATGGGCAGTTCTCTCTTGCACTTAACCCCTCCTACTTATATACGTAATAAGTACATCTGCGGAATGCTTACTGCAGGTGGGATCAATGCCGGCATCCGTGATAGACCTGGCCAGCCAGCGGATGTTTACCGTCGGCCCGTGAAACCTTTGGTTCATTCTCGAATGAACCTACTGACAGGGCTAATGACCCTTAATGTACATTTTGATTTGATATATATATATATATATATATATAATATATATAATATATATATATATATATATATATATATATATATATATATATATATATATATATATATATATATATTTACAAAATATAAAATTATTTTTTACCTTTTTTTTAAACAATTTTTTTAAATATAGTATTTTACTCTATTTCATTATTACTTGGGAATTTTTTTTTCTTTTTTCTTTTTCCACAAATTTGTTTTAGTATTTTGCATTATTTGATTATTACCCCGGACTTTTTTAACAGATTTTTTTCAGATTTTTTTAAATGCAGTTTTTCACATTACTTCATTATTGCTCAATGCTTTTTTTATTTCATTATTTTATAACAGATTTTTATTGTACTTTACATTATTTCATTATTACTCCGAGCTTTCCTCTCTCTTTTTAATTGCATGTGAATGAAGTTAACCTTTTTGACATCATGTACAGTCGTCAACAGAAGTTCGTTCCTATTAAGCTGGAAATAAATATTTGTTTAAAATGGAAATCATTTCAGGTTCAGCCAATCACAGTTCAATTAGGCCCCGCTGAATGTTTTTATTTTCTTTTTATTCAAAATAGAGCTTTTATGAAATGATCTCCATTTTATATAAATATTTATTTCCAGCCTAATAGGAACGAACTTCTGTTGACGACTGTACTTAATTCAATATAAACATAAAAGTTTAAGAGAACGAAAAAATAGCATTTGTTTAAAAATTTTAAATATTTCCTTAAATGTATTAAGGAAACATACAATATGTTCACCAAAACTATTGTATGTTTCTTTATACATTTATGGAAAAATTTTAAAAACTATTCCGTATTAGAAATATTATTTATTCATTCTCCTCATCGAAAACATTGTAAAGATATGGTGTATCTATAGAGCTTTCGGATTCGATTTCTCCATGGTAAGGTTATATTTATCAGCATCAAGATATATATTTCTTGCTTTTTCTATCTTTAGACTTATTTCAATTTTCCAGAACTATCCACTACCGTATTATATATGAGGGGCTAGCGGGATAAGGAGCCCCTCGCTAGGGTTAGGGTTGGTAGCTCAGCTTTCCTAGAGGGTCCCCCTTTTAACTTACGTATATTAATTTCTGTTAAACTACTGATACAGGTGAGCCCTTTTGCCTTCTAATCATCTCCACTTTATCGGGTTATATAAATAAAATAAATGTAAATTAATTAAAAAATGTCTAATTGATATATAAAGAAAACAACTTTAGCACAGTAATTGCACCAAAAAAATTATTTTTTTTATCTATAGGAAGATGTACACATTTTTGGTCACGGAGCCCGCCATTTTGAATTTCGATAGACTGGTATTTCAATATTTGATGAATGATGTATCAATATTAAAATTGATATTTCATGAAATCAACATGTAAACTCTCCATCACTCACGAAGGCAAGGATAGAGTCTCTCGTAGACAAATGATTTTCTGCCTTACATTCAAATCTAATTCTCGAATTCGATATTGAAATCGATTTATCGGTATTTTGATATCGATTTGTCTGTCTATCATTATTCAAATTTGAGGACTCTATATACAATAATAAGTATGTTTGTTTATGGTAAAAAATTAAGGTATCTTTTTATGCTTG
>SEYY01005156.1:12500-15000 GCA_009176605.1 Armadillidium nasatum | reverse complement strand
TATTAACATCTTGAGACTAAATATTAGGTCCGTAGTTCCCCTACCTGGTCTAAATCCATGTTGAGCCTCATTCAGTTTATTTTCAACCATCTCTCTCAACCTTTTTTCTAATATTCTTTCATATATTTTACATGTATGGTTAAGCAAAGATACACCTCTATAGTTGTTACAATCACTTTTGTTGTTTTTCTTAAACACTGGACATATAATCGCTTTACCCCACTCTCTTGGTACTCTCTCCTCCTTCCAAAAACCGTCAATCATTCTAAATATATATATATATATATATATATATATATATATATATATATATATATATATATATATATATATATATATATATATATATATATATATATATATATATATATAGAGAGAGAGAGAGAGAGAGAGAGAGAGAGAGAAGAGAGAGAGAGATGAGAGAGAGAGAGAGAGAATCATTAGTTGACCACAATTGAGTTAAATTAAAATAGATTATGAAAACATTTTCGCACGACTACAATGACTATAATGAAATGAATACTACAATAATCTAGCCTTGAATTCTTAATCTCACCACAATATTCCGTGAAGACAGCATTATTTTGTTGCAGATCGTCGTAAATGGAAGGGAATTTGTACAGTAGTACAAATCGAGCTATTAATTAATTTAACATTACACTAATTATAGTATAAATAACTGTAATATATTTATTGTATATTTCGTTTATTCTTAATAAAATGATTGAAGAGTTTATGAATGTTGTATTACACAAATTAATGTACAGTCGTGAACAGAAGTTCGTTCCTATTAGGCTGGAAATAAATATTTATATAAAATGGAAATCATGTCATAAAAGCTCTATTTTGAATAAAAAGAAAATAAAAACATTGAGCGGGGCTTAATTGAACTGTGATTGGCTGAATCTGAGATGATCCCTATTTTATATAAATATTTATTTCCAGCTTAATAGGAACGAACTTCTGTTCACGACTGTACCTCCTTTAAAGGTTTTTATTCAGTTGGAGCAAATGAAAAGTTGAAAGCAATATTTGTAACCGCAACAGAACTCATATGCTTTATCGAAGGAAAGGTAGCAACTTTTGAATGAAGCTTCCAAAATAATTTTTTTTAGTGATGAAACCAAGAATGTCTATTCTGCGCATGAGTATAAAAATGTATAATTGTTGAAAGAGATTGGCAGGATAGTAAAGCTTACATAAAACAGAAATGAAGAAGTTGAATTTTTAAATATTTAAATAAATTTCACTATGTTTAGATGATTCTAATTAAATCCTACCCAGATAGGCCAAAAAAATAAATAAATAAATAAATTATAAAAAAAAATATGAAGATGAAGTCGAGAAATAAATTTAGATGCACAAGAGATATTAGGCTTTAAAATAAGTAGATGAATGAAAATTGAGTAGCTAGCATTCTAATAATAGTGTCAGAAGAGATGCCGAGATGGTCATCAGTGAAAAGTAGCAATATTGTAACAAATAAAACAAAAAAATGAAGAATATTTCCATTGACAGAGAAGGAAGAAATTACTCTATCGATATCAAGAGATACGTAACTTTTTTTTAAGGAAGAACCATCAATATGGAGGAAACTTAAAAAAAGGGAGCCTAGCGAGCAATGATGCATGTCTTATCTTGTCAAAAACTTTAGATATATCATCCGCCACCACACCAAACTCCTATGAGAAGAAAGTAAAAAATCAAGTTCACAGGAAATGGTATCACCATTTAACCTTGGTCGTGTACAGCTATTCTGATGCTGTGCAAATGGATTGTATTCACAGTGATGCAGTAAATGGCAGTTGAGAATAGACTAAAATATCTTAGACAGAATGCAGTTGAGAGCTATTAGGAGAGTATTAAGGTGGTCAGAACATTTGGTTAGGACATTTTTGTCGAATATTGTTTTTATAAATGAAACTTTTAATTTTCATAATAGAAAGATGAAACTTGATATATCAGTATAGTTGGGGACGATACAGATTTCTTTATTCTTGTAAAATTTCACAGGGGGTTACGACTTTGAAGATAGTCCACCTTAACCTCTAAATAGCACCCTTTAATAATTCCACCATGAATTTTTATTTCTTATTTTTGCAGAAAATAAAAAAATGTAGAAACATTTTCATCGAAGGATTGTTCATGGTGTTTTCATAATTTCTATAGATTTTTTTTTTTAAATTGATAGAATCACTCCTTGATGGAGTTTTCATCGTTTTTATGAATTTCTTTCAATTTTTGCATTTTTTTTTAAAAAAAATCATAAAAACGATGAAATTTAATGTTTTTAATTTAATTAATTAATTAATTATTTAATTATTTTAATTATACTGCTTACCTAATTTCTTGTTATCTTAATTTTCTTAACTATGTTAATTCTCTTACATATCTTATTTATCATTGTTACATTAATTAACTAAAATTTAATTAATAATTTATATATTTAAAACTTTTTCAATTATTTCATTATTTTTTTTTAATTTTCATATTTATTATT
>SEYY01005156.1:0-7500 GCA_009176605.1 Armadillidium nasatum | reverse complement strand
TTGAGAATGCGGATGCGGATGCGGATGCGGATGTTGAATTTCGAAAAAGTGCGGATGCGGATGTGATGCGGATGCGGATGTTAATTTTGATGAGGATGCGATATGGATGGGATGTTAATTTTGATGAGGGTGCGAATGCGTATGCCATCACTAATAATATATATATATATATATATATATATATATATATATATATATATATATATATATATATATATATATATATATATATATATATTTCATTTTCACCTTTCCACTTTCGTAAGGTGGTGCCCACCACAATTCCCTTACAACCAACCCCTTTCACCACCGCCCTTAATCTCTCTCTGTCTCTACAAATCTTCTACTCTCTTCTAAACTCAAATTCCTTCCATCAAAATCTCTCTCACTCCATCCATCCATCTCCACTTCGGCCTTCCCCTATCCCTACCTCTATCCACATGGAATCTAAGTACCTTGCCCCATTCTGTCCTCATTCATTCTTCACATATGTAAAAACCATTTTAGCACATCCTCCTCCTCTCTATCAATTACACCCTTCTTCCATTTACACATCTCCCTTATTATTCATTTCTAATCCTATAATCCTTCTCAATTTATATATCGCTTCAAATCTTTCATCTCAAAGACATTGAAACTTTTTCTCGACCAAACACTTATCGTCTATGTTTCACACACATACAATACAGAAGGTGAACACATATATTCAAACATTCTTATATTTATTTATTTCGAAATTTTTCCTTTTTCCATACTTTTCTTAGGCCCCCCAATACTTTCATTCCTTCTACCACTCTGTTCTTTATTTCTTTTTCCGTCCCACCCTTACCTTCCACCCAACATTACTAGATGTTTGAATTCATTCACCCCTCAAGTTTCCATTCTCACACTTCTACAAACCAATTCCTCCCTCCACATTTCCTCATCCCCACCTCCAATCCTCATAACTTTATTCTTCGCTGGATTGAATTTCAATCTCGTGTTTGCACATTTCCCTTCAAACTCTCTCACAAGTATTCTCCTCTTTTTTCCAGATTCTGCCACCAACACATGCCGCATCATCTGCAAAAAGTAAAACATTCACTTAACATTCACCCTCCATATTTCTCAACGAAATACTCTTCCCTTCTCTTCAATTTTTCTAAGTAAACCATTCATCAATAGATTAAATAACATGGAGATATTACAAACCCCTGTCTCAATCTCACTCCTATGCTAAACCAATCCGATAGTTCTCTCTTCACCCTCACTCTTGATCTACAATTCGCATATATATATATATATATATATATATATATATTATATATATTATATATTATATATATATATATATATATATATATATATATATATATATATATATATATATATATATATATATATATATATATATATATATATATATATATATATATATATATATATAATATATATATATATATATATATATATATATATATATATATATATATATATATATATATATATATATATATATATATATATATATATATATATATATATATATATATATATATATATATATATATATATATATATATATATATATATATATATATATATATATATATATATATATATATATATTAGTGATGGCTCGGATGTCATATTTTCTAATTTGCGGATGCGGATGTGGATGTCGAATTTTGGAGAAGTGCGGATGCGGATGCGGATGCGGATGTTGAATTTTTGAAAGTGCGGATGCGGATGCGGATGTTGAGTTTTTTGTGCGGATGTTCCGCATCCGCGCATGCGGATGCGGATGCGGATGCCATCATATATATATTATATATATATATATATATATATATATATATATATATATATATATATATATATATATATATATATATATATATATATATATATATATATATATATATATATATATATATATATATATATATATTATATATATATATATATATATATATATATATATATATATATATATATATATATATATATATATATATATATATATATATATATATATATATATATATATATATATATATATATATATATATATATATATATATATATATATATATATATATATATATATTATTATTAGATACATAATTGCAATGATTGAGCACTCTTGTGTTGATACATTATTTAATTTTAGCGCTAAAGTTTGATCTGAAATAGAATAATAGAATAAAGAGAAGAATGAAAATAAGCAAAAGGCAAACGAAGAATGTGCATTTATCGCTTGATTTAAATTGAGTTCGGAGAAGTTTGCATTCCCTAATTAAAGAGTAGTGGTCCTCGAATGGAGAAGGAGTTCGCTCTGTGGATCTTCCTTGAAATACAATTAAAGAGTGAGTGAAAAAAAGGGAAAAGGGGAATATGTAGAATAAGAATAGATAAGGATAGAAAGAAAAGGGAAGAAAGAGGAGAAAGAGAAAGGGAAAAGGGGAATATGTAGAATAAGAATAGATAAGGATAGAAAGAAAAGGGAAGAAAGAGGAGAAGGAAGAAAGGGAAAAGGGGAATATGTAGAATAAGAATAGATAAGGATAGAAAGAAAAGGGAAGAAAGAGGAGAAGGAGAGAAAGTGAAACGGATGAATGATATTGGGGAAAAAAATGCAGGGAAGGATAGATAAAGAATGTGTGAGAAAGATTTTGGGAGAGAAAGAGTGAAAGGTTATAAAGAGTTAATACGCTTTACATTTTGAATGATAATTATAAATAAAGCTAAAGATAAATATTTGATGGCTAATTAGGTCTTCTAGAATGGACCATTATGAAAATTCTGTCAAAAAGGAACAAATAAATTAAAAAGAAAAGTGACCAAAGCCATTTTATGTTGGCAAATAAAATATTCTATATATATATATATATATATATATATATATATATATATATATATATATATATATATATATATATATATATATATATATATATATATATATATATATATATATATATATATATATATATATATATATATATATATATATATATATATAATATATATATATATATATATATATATATATATATATATATATATATATATATATATATATATATATATATATATATATATATATATATATATATATATATATATATATATATATATATATATATATATATATATATATATATACACGAGGGAGGGAAGTAGAGCTCCCGAGGCGATGAGATTACCCCCATTGGGTATATGGGATGCTAAGGGTACTTTCCATCTCATCCCGGTGCCCAATGGTTCGATCCCTTTCGCGTTCATCTCCTCCTCTTCTACACCGAGTAGGCTTTCCTTCACGCACATAAAACACTAATACAGACACACATCCTTTTTTAAAAATAAAGCAAATTAATAATGGCGTCAACAACGGTAGCCTCGGAGAAGCGCCGGAGGGAGGCTTCCAAAAATAGCCCCTCATCCACCCTTTCCCACGTCACCACTTGGGAGTTGGTGGCCTCCGGTGGGGGCGGGTGTTACCAAGACTCTGCAGTCTGCTTGTCCTGATACACGGTATAATTTTTCATTAATTTCTGCAACATACGCGGTCTACACTACAATTTCCACTTTGTTAAACATCACCTCTCTTCTTCTAGAACTCACCTCTTAATTTTGGCAGAAACTCAGATGTTTGAGAGTTCTGATAGCAAACCCTATTCTGTTTCCTCCTGCTGTCTCCATCCTTAATTTTAAGTCAAAGGCGGTTTTTGTACATAAATGTGCAACGATGTCGTTTGTTCTCGTGTCTCTAATTTGGAGTCTTCCGAATTCTCCACCTTATGGCTTAGGGTCTTTTGCCATTCTACGACTAAATTCATTTGTTCTGTTTATTTATCTCCCAATTCTTTGACTATTTAAACTCCAAAATGGAGCACATTCTCTCTTCTTCTCCTTTACCTGAAATCATCATGTTAGGTGATTTCAATATTCACCACCGCCAATGGCTTTCTTCTAGTTCTCATGATACATCTGTTGAACGTGCCTTCCATTTCGCTTTCCAAAACGACCTTGAGCAGTTGGCGCAGCTCCCTATTCTTATCCCTGATCGTCTTGAAGATGAACCAATATTCTTGACCTTTTTCTAACTTCATATCTTTCTTCTAATACTGTTAAACTCTTTCCTCCTCTGAGTTCATCCGATCACCTTATCTCTATATCCTTTTCTATCTCTTCAAGTCTTCCGCAGGAAAGATCAACTTCTATTGAAAGGAAATGTTTGTGGCATTTCGGTTTCGCAAGCTGGTCAGATTTGCGGTGTTACTTCTTTGATTTCCCGTTGAATAATTATTTCTTCCGTGGGAGGGGTCCCTCGGAGTATGCAGAACGCATTACCGAGGTGATACTCTCTGGCATGAAGGCGTACATTCCATTTTCTTTCCCTTCTTCTAAACCTAACAAACCTTGGTTTAACTCTGCTTGTTCTCACGTTATCCGCCTCAGGGATGTTGCCTTCAGGGATTACGATCGTCTCCAAACTCCAAATTCCCGCAACTTATATTTCATCCCAAAATCGTGCAAAATCTATTCTTCGTAAACCTAAAAACTCCTTTCTTCGTAGAAAATGAAATAGTCTTTCTGGTTCCTCTTCTTCACGTTCTTTCTGGCATTTTGCAAAAAATGTCAACTCTAACAGTGTTTCTTTCTTTTTCCCTTCTTTAGTAACTTCTGACAGCACAACTCTGTTTTACCTTCTTCTAAAGCTAAACTCTTCGCTCAAACTTTTGCCTCTAATTCAACCTTAGACCCCTCTTTTAAATCTCTCCAACTCATTTATGCCTAAAACCAGAATTTCTTCTAAATATTTAATTTCTGCCCTCTCTGATGGTATTCCTCCTGTGGTTCTCAAAACTTGTGCTTCCGAGCTTGCACCCTGCCTTGGTAAACTTTTTCGTCTTTGTCTCTCTACTTCAACTTTCCCTTCTTGCTGGAAACGTGCTCTCATTCAGCCTGTGCTAAAAAAGGGGAAACCCTCTCAATCCTCTCCAACTACCGTCTCATTTCTTTGACCTCTGTTCTCTCTAAAGTTTTCGAATCTATCCTTAACAGGAAGATTTGGAAACATCTTAATTCTTCTAATCTTATCTCTGTTCATGGCTTTCGTAAGAAGCGCTCCACAGCTGATCTTCTTTCCCTTCTCTCAGACTCTTGATTCTTTGCTCTTCGGCTGGACATATCGAAAGCCTTCGATAGAGTCTGGCACAAAGCTTTGATTTCTAAACTTCCCTTTTTCGGTATCTATCCTTATCTCTGTGATCTTCTCTGAAATTTCCTTTCTGGTCGTTCTATAGCAGCTGTTGTAGAAGGTCACCATTCTTCCTTTAAATCTATTAATAGTGGTGCTCCTCAGGGTTCTGTCCTATCTACAACTCTTTTTCTGCTTTCAATTAATGATCTCTCTATTACCTCATCTCCTATCTACTCCTATGCTGATGATCCCACCCAGCTTGAAAGAGGTCCCACCCAACAGGAGTTAATAGAAGCAAGGAAGGTAGTCTTGGAGCAACTAACCACTGATCTTTCACGTATTTTCAAATTGGGGCAGAGAAAACATGGTTGTTTTCAATGCCTAAAAAAATCAGTTACTCCATCCCTCCACTCGACACAACACAATATTCCACACAATTATGATATCTTCTTTGAAAACACACAACTCAAACCTTCATCTGTCCTTAATATTCTCGGCGTATCCTTTTCTCATGATCTTTCTTTTAAAGACCCCATTACTTCTCTTTCTAAACAAGTTCTAAGAGGTTGGGTGTTCTGAGACGCCTTCAGAATTACTTGACGCCACCCCAGTTACTTGCTCTGTATAGGGGTGATGTTCGCTCCTGTATGGAGTATGCTCCGCACATCTGAGGTAGTTCCATTCATACAGCTCTCCTTGAGAAGATGGAGTCTAGGGCTTTTCGTCTCATCAACTCTCCTGCTCTCACTAATTCTCTCCAATCTCTTTCTGCCCTTTGAATTGTTACGTCATTCTCTTTTTACTTTCGCTATTACAACGGACACTGCTCTTCTGAACTCTCTCGTCGCATACCTCCTCCATTGAAGAGAGCTCATGCGACACGCCTTTCTACACAGTCTCATCCTTTATTTGTCCAACTCTCAAACCTCAGACTTAACCGCTATGCTCAATCTTACATATACTCCACTGGTAAAGTCTTGAACCACTCTCTTTATCTGTTTTCCCAACTTCCTTTGACTTGCATACTTTCAAACGCCGTGTATCTGTACATTTTGGCCTCCTTCGATCAGGATAGGATTTTTTCAACTCCGGTAGAATTCGGTTGCCTCCGGAGGAGATATATATAGATATATATATATATATATATATATATATATATATATATATATATATATATATATATATATATATATATATATATATATATATATATATATATATATATATATATACACACACAATTATTTGGGTGGGTCAAATTTTTTTTCCAGAAACTACGGTGTGCACGGACGTCAGATGATGATGTAACATTATATATCAATTTAATAGAGTTGTGTTACCCCCCCCCTCCTTCCCCTCAGACATCATCCACACACCCCACCTTTGAAAAATTAGAAAAATAAATAACAATACGTCTTCTTTCTTCTAACATTAGTTCAGAGGCTGATAATAAGGTATAAGACATATTCTTACATACGCACACAAAAGATACACAAATACCATTCACAAACCCCTATCCCCCTCAAAATTTAAGGTAGTAAATGAAAAAATAAATAATATATATATTATATATATATATATATATATATATATATATATATATATATATATATATATATATATATATATATATATATATATATATATATATATATATATATAGTATATATATATATATATAATATGATTATTATAAATAAAATATAAAAAAGTTATTAACATACAAATTTCAAAAAATAAGAAAAAAAAATGAGAGAACTTTCTAACATTTACCTTTTTATAAATAAACCATTTTTTATCTCTAAATAGTTATTGGGGCCAGTGTATTTTGCTGTCGAATTTCTTAAGTTCTTTTCTGGACTGTATTACGTTCAAATATACTCATGTCTGTTTTCATATCCAATTCTTACTTGTGACGCTTGCGTAACTGCATTTACTTACTGTTCTACACCCTGTGACATGGAAACAAAACAATGTTAATTGGCTCATTTACAAATTGTTTTATTTCCTCAATTAATCCTTTAAAACAGGTGGATAAGGGTCTGTTTCCTTTTCCCAATCAATAGCTTTTGAATAATAATCTTGCATTAAAGTTTAGTGTTTTAGACAGTTCAAAAACATATAATTCCTTGCTCTAGCTTGAATAATTAGTTGAACAACTAAATCTCTTATCTTTTTCTTGCGTCTACTATCATTGTAAGTAATACATTCTCAGGATGAGCAAAGTAGGAGTTGTTTCTTAGTACACACTGAAACATTAATAAGATTTTTGTCCACGTTTTTAAGTAGGCACATCATGTACAGTCGTGAAC
>SEYY01005155.1:17500-21799 GCA_009176605.1 Armadillidium nasatum | reverse complement strand
TATATATAATATATATATATATATATATATATATATATATATATATATATATATATATATATATATATATATATATATATATTATATATATATATATATATATATATATATATATATATATATATATATATATATATATATATATATATATATATATATATATATATATATATATATATATATATATATATATATATATATATATATATATATATATATATATATATATATATATATATATATATATATATATATATATATATATAAAATTTCAAACGTACCTTATTTATTCAGCTTGCTGATATTCTTATTTAATTAAAAATAAGATTAGTTCTTCGAGTTTTAGATGCCGAAAAGTTTTCAATTACTTTTTCACTGAAATCTGATATTTTACAGACCATTTCGCTCTCTATTGAAAGCATCGTTAATGCATTCAATCTCTCGTTGCACATGGTACTACTACGTAAAAAAGTTTTTATTCTCTTCAAAGTCGAGAAACATCTTTCTGCTTCAGACGTCGTCATCGGAGTTGTAATTAAAATTTGTAGTAGTCTGGTTATTTTTACAAATTTTTATTCAACCGCAATCTCCGAAAAAGAGACGCTGCCAGGCGTACGATATCCATAAACTTATTTTAAAAATATAAATTACGTAGATAATAAAATTATTTTTTTTTTTCATTCCCCAATTTTCCTTTACAAAATTTCTTCAAGGATTCCAGAAATGTTATCCTTTTTAACGTAGGTTTAGTAATTTTTTAAATATTTAAGGATGCTAAAGTGCAGTCTGGCATATATATATATATATATATATATATATATATATATATATATATATATATATATATATATATATATATATATATATATATATATATATATATATATATATATATATCTTGAACAAGAAACACAAAACACATAATAAATCCAGTAATTTTTTTTCCACAAAAAATAACAACTTCACTCAACTCGGTACGATGTAAAACTGCTTTAGTTTGTTTATATTCTTTAAGATCTGTCTTTTTAGGGCAAAACCAGCAACATTCAAATTTTAGGAAGACAAACTAGCAACTTGAAAATAACTGCTATTGGAATTTGTCATTTTTTTTTTCGTAAGTTGCCAGATCTGTCTTATTTTTTAAGAATAATAAGTTGGCTTAATTTGGGACTGAAATTTTACAGCCCATACTTTATTTAATTTCAATATGTGAAAAAAAATATCGTACAATAAATTTGCAGTTTCAAAATGCATTTAATTGTTATTTTCTTTAATGATTTACATTTTTTATGTATTAAGTTGTTAAAAAATGAATTTAAAATCACTTTTCTCTGACAAAAATTTCTTATTTATTCAACATCCTACGCCTGGTATTTTCAATTTGGAGGGGCTGCAGCCCTGGAGCCCATATAGACGAGCCGCCACTGCTTCTAACTATCGACCTATAGCTTTCACTTGTGTTCTGTCTAAAATTTTTGAAATTCTTCTCAACTCTCATTTCCTGGATCATTTGGAGTCTCACTCTCTTCTCTCAGATCACCAGTATGGCTTTCGTCACTCGAGGTCAACTGGTGACATACTTTCCTATCTTACTGATCTATGGTCTTCTGCCCTTAGGGACTTCGGGGAGTCTTGTGTGGTGGCGCTTGACATATCCAAGGCTTTTAGTGAAAATAATGAAGGTAAGGAACTTTATAAAAAGAATATGGAAAGTTTGAAGAAGTCCAAAAAATAAATTTTTTTTTATCATATTTTAGCAGAAAAGAAAGCAAAATATAAATTAATTTTTGGAGGCAAAAAAAGAATTTTTTTAAATTAATTCTTTACTCTATTAATGCTAACAAGAATGATGATAATGATGATACTAATAATAATGATAATAATAATAATGATGTATATTCTGGACTGTCTCGGTCAGGTTGGTGGATTGGTACGAGATGACTTCATATATCCTCACTCCTCTGTAAAATGAGTATAAAATACACTATAAGTATGCTATATGAGCAATAACAATATGTAACCTTCTTTAAAGAAAGTACATATAACTTCCTACATATACTGTGAGGTTTTTAACTATGTAATTTATAGTTACAAATAATTTTTCTAAAAAACACCTTAAATAATATAGATGAACCCTATCATAACAACTAAACAAATATAAATGGTAAGAACTTCACAAAAATAAGTTAGAATACTGGAACTGTATACAACTCATAAAAATGGTAAACAGATGGTGCCATCAAACTTCAGCACATTGAAATGTAATAAAGGAGCTCATCTAATTTTTTATTTCTATCAGGTGATTTATAAAGCTCTAAAGCAAAATAATTAGATAACTATAATCACTAAAATTGTCATAACTCTCCTAAATACATATATGAGCTTGGTAAAAACTAAGTATAAGAAATAAGGCTTTAGCCATGAATTATTTCCAATGAAAATTTAATACTCTACAGAGTTTATATTTTTTTTTATGGGTTTTTGAGCAAACTAAGAAAGAGGTATTAACCAATACATTGATCCCACCTGAACAAATTTGGTTTTCTTCCTTTAGCACATGTCTTGAGGTAGGCAGCAATCTGCAGGCACTCCAAGCTTTTGTAAGACTGTTGATAACGGCTCCTGGAGGTGAATCTTGTACTGTAACTTTATTTGGTGTACATTAAGCTGTTAGGAAATACAAAATCTTTGGCAAATAAATGCTCTTCTGCATTTATATGTCTTATTTTAAAATTATTAGAATAAAATTATATCTTTCTGGTATGTGGTAGTATCTAGGTCTCTCTTTTTTCCGTGCTATAGCATCAGCGCTAAAAAAAAAAGTGTTGCCATTTTTTTTTTTTTTTTTGAGGATTTTTTTGTTGTTGATATTTTCAGTGGATTTTGGGGGTAGATCAAATGACTGGGGTTCCCTCTTTCTGATGTAAATTGATTTATTAATGAAAATAAGGATTTTATAAGACTGAATTGTATTTTAATAATTATTTTAAATTTTTTATTATACTTTATATATCAAACCTCATATATGTCTTTACCAGAGTTATTTCAATTTTTTGTAATGAATTTTAGCAAACTGGGAGATATAATAATATGATGATTTGTGAGAAGACTGAGAGAACTCAACAATGATGACATAATACAGTAAGCAAGTTGGGATATGAGAAAACTGAGAGAACTAAATGGTGACATAATACAGTAAATAAACTGGGAGATAAATAATGATTTAAGGTTCAATAAGAAACTATGTGTATGGAATGGTGGCTTAATATTTTATAAGAAACTAGTTTTCTCTAGTTTTCCAGACAGCTTTTGACCGGGAATGGCATGCGTCGCTGCTCTCCAAGCTCCCTTCCTTTGGGTTTCCTCCTTCCCTTTGCTTACTCTTGACTAGTTTTCTCTCAGATCGTTCCATCTCGGCAATTGTAGATGGAGCGACCTCTTCCTCTTTTTCTTTCAACTGTGGTGTTCCCCAGGGTTCTGTTTTATCTCCAACCTTATTCTTACTTTTCATTAACGATCTTCTCAACTGCACTTCTAACTGTTAACTCTTATGCTGACGACTCAACTCTACATTCTTCTACTCATTTCAAATCTGCTCCCTCTTTTGCTTATAGAGTTGCTTCTCGTCTTCAACTTTCCGATTCTATTCTCGACGATCTGGATGGGATTTCCCAGTAGGGTCATAGCAAACCTGGGAAATTCGACTCTTTAAAAACTCAACTTCTTCACATCTACATCTCAAAAACACATCCCAACCATCCTATCCTCTTCGACGGCTCTCCCGTCTCACCTCTAAATAACATCAGCATTCTTGGTCTAAACATAAACAATAAACTGTCTTGGAAACCTCATATCTCAATGGTTGCTAAAGCGGCCTCTAAGAAGCTGGAAGTTCTGTTCAGGTTGCGAGAATTTTTTTCTTCTGAGCAATTACTCCAAATATACAAGGGTCTTATCCGCCCTTGTATGGAGTACTGTTCTCACATCTGGGGGAGCTCCGGCTCCTCCTCTCTTCTGGATAGAGTTGAGTCTAAAGCAAAAAGATTAATAAACTATCCCCTACTTTCAAACTCTCTTGACCCCTTATCTCTGCGACGTGACGTTGTCGACTTATCTCTGTTCAATAGGTACTACAGTGGTAGATGCTCGAGGGAATTGACCTCTCGCATTCCTCCACCATTGCATCGTCCTCGTTGCACAAGGGGTTCCCTGCTTTCCCACCAATTTTGTTTGGAAGTTGGAAACCCAAGGCTAGCTCGTTGTGGTGCCTCCTTCTTTCCAGCCACCTCTGTTCTTTGG
>SEYY01005155.1:0-12500 GCA_009176605.1 Armadillidium nasatum | reverse complement strand
ATATAAAAACTCAGAATGAAAATATAAATTATATATTAACAGTTATGGATATATTTAGTAAGTATGCTTGGGCTATTCCTATTAATAAGAAAACTGGAAATGATATTGCAGAAGCGTTTCAAAAAATATTTAAGAAAAGCATTCCTAGAAAAATTCATACAGATAAAGGTCTCGAATTCATAAATAAACCGACTCAAGAACTATTCAAAAAACATAGAATACATTGGTTTGCTACAGAGAACGAAACGAAAGCTCAAGTAGTGGAAAGATTTAACAGAACATTAAAATCTAGAATGTGGAAGTATTTTACTCAAAACAAAACAAAGAAATGGATTGATATTCTCCCTAATTTAATTTAAAATTATAATACAAGTTTTCACAGAAGTATTAAAATGACTCCTGAACAAGGTTCTTTAACTGAGAATAGTAAGATTGTCTACGAAAATTTATTTCCTCCAATTGAAGCTACATCTAAGAAGGAAAAATTTATATTAGGAGACAGAGTACGAATTAGTAGAAAATACAAAGATTTTAGAAAGGGTTATCTTCCTAATTTTACTGAAGAAATATTTATAATATCTAAAGTTTTAAAAACTAATCCTATAACTTATAAAATAAAAGATATGAATAATGAAGAAATTATCGGAAGTTTTTATGAACAAGAAATGGGGCAATACGAAAGTGAACTATTTGAAGTTGAAAAAATATTGAAGCGAAGCAGAAGTAAAGTTCTCGTTAAGTGGAAAGGATATGATTCAACATCTTGGATAAACGAAAAAGACCTAACGGAAATTTAAAATCGGCAAACGGAAACAGAAACAGAAACAGAAACAGAAACGGAAACGGAAAACAGAAACGGAAACAGAAACAGAAACGGAAACGGAAACAGAAACAGAAACGGAAACGGAAAACAGAAACAGAAATAGAACCAGAAACGGAAACAGAAACAGAAACAGAAACGGAAACGGAAACGGAAAACAGAGACAGAAATAGAACCAGAAACGGAAACAGAAACAGAAACAGAAACGGAAACGGAAAACAGAAACAGAAATAGAACCAGAAACGGAAACAAAAACGGAAACGGAAACAGAAACAGAAACGGAAACCGAAAACAGAAACAGAAATAGAACCAGAAACGGAAACAGAAACAGAAACAGAAACGGAAACGGAAAACAGAAACAGAAATAGAACCAGAAACGGAAACAGAAACAGAAACGGAAACTGTTAAGCTGTTATTCTGTTTATCTGTTTACTGTTTTTTTCTTCTATAATAAAACGCATATGTTAATGTTAAAGAAAAATCTGATTTAGTAAATATTAGAAAGAATCTTCAGAAAAGATTTTTAAATGAAAAATTGGGCGAGCAAGATATCTATCAAGAAAATATTAAGCTACTTCAACCTTTAATTGAACCAATTAAGGATATCACCACACATCAAAAGAAAATACTTAAAAGTCAACCGGTAGTACCAGCAATTACTAGGCATCAGTCACCTTTAGCTATTGAAGATGTTCCATCATCATCTCATACTCCTGAAAATAGTTCACTAGAATTAGGAAAAATATCTGACAAATATTTGAAAACGATGTCATCTTACACTGAATATGATAACGCGTTTGGTATTAAACCGATTGAAGGAAGTATGGATTTTAAATTAGGTAGTGAAAGAGTTAAAATTGATGGTAATAATTTAATTATTAATAACAAACAATACATCGGTTCTGAAGGTCTATGGAAACTTCTAACCTTGAAAAATCCTAGAGATGTTCCTACAAGTGATTTTGATAATTATAAGAAAATAATGCTGCAAACTAAAGCGTTTTTAAAAGAAGATGGAACTTTTAAATCGAATAGAGGTAAAAAATATGAGAAAATTATTAAACCGATATATAATGAATATAAATTTCTAGAAGAGTTAAAGAAAACAACATCTGAAATGAGAGAAAGAATAAGAACACCGAGAAGAAGTAGTATAAGTATAGAAACACCGAGAAGAGGTAGTATTAGTATGGAAACACCTTCAAGGATTGTAAACGAAAACATTTCAGGAACTGGATTTAAATTTTTACCTTCAGATCCTAATGAGCTTATAAATAAGCATAAAATATTATTTCTAGAAATACAAGCTGGAAATACTAACATTTTTAATGAATTACAAGCTATAAATGATCAACTTTTAAAACTAAAAATATTTAATAAAGAAGATGTAGAATCATTAAATAACTTTTTTCTCTATAATAAATGGTAAAGTATGAATCCATGAGTTTCATTGTGTCAAACAACAAACCTGAGTTCAAATATTCTATAAATCCACCGATCAAACTCGAAAAGGATGATGAACACGAAATAGCGCTATTAAATATTGATATGTATCATTCAAGGCCTAATATTGATAATTCGAACAATAAATTTATTTACAAGTATAATGATAAAGAATTTAAAATCATATTTCCAGTTGGTTCTTACAAGATTAAAGCGATTAATGATTATATTCAAGAACAGCTTATTAAAAATAAGCATAAAGAATTTTTCACGATTGAAGCAAACACTACTACTTTAAACGTACTATTCATATTAAAAAGGACGATATAAAAATACATTTCAATCGTAGTCAGTCATTAAATATGCTTTTAGGATTTGGCAAAGAAATTATTAAAGGAATTGGTAAACATGAAGGTCAAAATATTGTTAAAATTTTATCAGTAAATTCTATTTTAGTCAACTGTGATATTATAGAAGGCTCCTACCTAAATGGAATACAGAAACCGGTGTTGTATAGTTTCTTCCCGGATGTTCCACCTGGTTATAAATTAAATGAAAAACCTAGTACACCTGTATATTTACCGTCACAATTCCGTCGATTAATTCTATACGTATTTGGTTAACTGATCAAGACCATAATCCCTTGAATGTTAGAGGAGAAGAAATTACAATCAGACTACATTTAAAATCAACATTTTATTCATAAACCTTTTTTTTTCTCTATAATAAATGGAGTATAATCTAAAGTGGAAACAATCTTTTGAAACCGATGAATCAATTAAAAGATTGGAATACCGAGTATATGAACCTTATACAGGAAATGATCTAAATAACTCTGGTGATATAAGAATCGCGATTCAAAATCAAGATGAATTTTTACTTCCTTGTAGAAGTTATTTATATATCGAAGGATCATTAAGAAAAACATCTGATGGATCAATTTATGAAGATTAACTAGGGTCAGGAACAGGAGCGGGTAAAGATTTATATATAAGTTTAATTAACAACGCGATAATGTATTTATTTTCAAGAGTTGATTATCAACTAGGAAATGAAACTATTGAGGGATATTCAAATCCAGTTCAAGCGTCGACTATTAAATCCCTTTTAACTTATCCTTTAAATTTTTCTGAAGGAATGAATTTTATGTGGTCACCTGATAAAGGTGATAAAGGAGGTATAAAAGCGAATAAAGCATATAAGGAAAGACATGAATATATATTTAAAAATTCAGAGGGAAATTTTAGTGTCGCTATTCCTCTAAGTCATATTTTCGGATTTTGCGAGAATTATGATAAAGTAATTTATGGAATAAAGGATCAACTAACTTTAAGAAGAATAAAACATGATGATGGTGATGCTATATTAAAATCGCCTGAAAAAAACGCTGAAGGTCTTGATATAGTTCCGGATGGTAAAATTATTATAACAAAATTAATTTTGAGAATGTCCCACGTAACGTTAACTGATGAATATTTGTTAAAGTTAAGCGATAATATCCAAAATAAAATAATTTTAAATATTGGGTTTTTGAATAGACAATGCGAATTTATTGCGATGAATAAAGATCAAAAACAGTTTGATTGGAGGTTAAACGTTACCGCTGGAGCGGAGAAACCTAGATATATTATCTTAGCTTTCCAAACAGATAAAGATAACGACCAATCTAAAAATCCAGCTATTTTTAATCATTGTAATATAAAAAATGCATATGTTCAAATAAATAGTGAAAGATATCCGGAAATGGATCTTCAATTGGATTTTAAAAATAACAGATATGCAACCACCTATAAAATGTTTTGCGATTATTTTAACAATGTAATAAATAAAGAAGGTTGTCCTATTCCCTTACTTGAGTATCGATTTTTATATCCATTAATAATTTTTGATGTTAGTAAACAATCGGAAAAATTAAAAAATTCAGTTACAGATATTAAAATCAGAGCAAATTTTGAAGAAAATATACCAGCAAATACGAAGGCTTATGCTTTAGTATTGTCAGATCGAATTTTAAAATTACAATCAGATGGAAATAAAATGAACTTTGTTTATTAATTTTTTTTCTCTATAATAAATGAGGTATTATTGTAATTATTGCAAGAAAATAACAAATTCTGAAAATGTTCACAAAGTTATGACATCCAAAAGCAGTATGATTAGAAGTACTTGCACAGAATGTGGAAGAGTAAAAACTCAATTTATATCTAATAATCGTTAAAAAATCATTGGAGGAGTTTGTATGGCTATAAGGGGTGGTTGGAGGCCATATATATAATTATATTTTTTTCTCTATAATAAATGAAGTATTATTGTATTCGCTGCAAAGGTGTAACAGATACTAAAAATGTTTAAAAAATTATGACATTTAAAAGTCCTATGCTCAAAGGTATTTGTGTAAAATGTGGAAATGTAAAAACTCAATTTACATTGAAAAATAAATTAAACACTAAAAAATCTTCTAAGAAAAAAGGTGGTTTAATATTTACTCTACCAGCATTAGTAGCAGGCGCAACAGCTCTCGGATCCCTGGCTGGTGGAGCCAGCGCAGTAGCTAAAACGATAAACGATAAGAAAGCAGCTCAAAAGCAGCTTGAAGAAACTAGGAGGCATAATCTTCAAATGGAAAAAAAGAAAAACACCAACGGAAAAGGTCTTTTTTTAAAACCAGCCCCTCGTCAACGAAAAACTGGCGAGGGATTATATTTAAAACCTTTCAAAAATTGAATATTCCAATCAAGCCATTAAATCAGTATGATATTATGAAATATATTAAAAAACTTAAAATTCCGAATTTTATCGGGATTTACATGAGAGATACCTTCCTAAGAATTCTAGTAATGAAAATGAATGCGGAATCGTGAACTTGGATTCTATAAAAAAAAATCTGGAACTCATTGGACGTGTTGGTTTAAAAATAATAATTTATGCTATTATTTCGATTCATTCGGTGTTGAACCTCCTCTTGAATTTGAAGATTACATGCAAGGTGATATTCTTTATTCAACGTATCAAATACAAAAAATTAATGAGGTCATTTGGGGTCATTTATGTTTAAAAGTGCTTTATGGATTAGCTGTATTAAATATAAATTTCCATTCTGTTCTTTTTTCTCTCTATAATAAATGAGCGTTAACATCTTCGGTAGTGGACCTGTAACAACTACAACTACAATTTCTAGACGAGGACCTCCAGGAATAGGATTTAAATATTTAGACGAAGAAGGTAATTTTGATATTGATGATAAGAGACTAGCGAACGTAGCCAATCCCCTAGAAGAAAACGATGTCACCACAAAAATTTATACTGATAACTTAGTCACTGAAATTAAAAGTAAGGTGGATGAAATATCAAAGAATACTGTACTTGAAATATCAACTTCTTTCGATGTGATAAATAATGCTTTAACAAAACTAAAAATGGAAACTGATACTCTGAAGAAGAAGATAACTGAATTAAAATCTGATGATGATCATATTAAGAATTTTGTTGAAGAAATAAAATCTCAACTCTTCGATATACATAACAACGTTTTGACTAAAGAAGGGTTTGAAAGTGTTTTAGCAACGATAAATAAACAAATTTCAACATTAGATAAAAATAGGAATAATACTTTACAAAAATGTGCTTATGAAACAATAATTTTTCAAACTAATTCGAAACTAGAAGCTGGGAAGTTTCCATTCGTTTTAGGGATGAAAGGAGCGGAATCTGAGAAAACTGGTTATGTCATGCCTTATGATGGATTTATCGATACAATTATATTAACCTCGCAAGATATATATCAGCACATATCTATAAAACTGCTAATCAATGGAAATGAGTATCCTTTAGCTTTAGAAAAATATGGAGATGAATTTTTCAATAAAATCAGAATTAATGATCTTCGTATTCATGAAGGAGATATTATTCAGATTCCAGGCAAATGTTGACACTAATAAGGTAAAAATGCACGTTGTTCAAGTTTTCATAGGATATGACTTAGTTAATAAAAATATTATGTTAAGAGATGAACCTATTGAGGATGAAGAAGTTGAATTTAATGAAAGTGATAATAAAGACGAAAAAAATATGTATGAACATGTTTTCAGCTATAATCATAGTGATATTGAAGAAAATATATATATCAAAAATATTATAATTAGCGATGACTTTGGAAATGTGGTATACAGTTCTGATAATACTGATGCTGAAATTAAAAGAACATATGGAGAAAATATCTTTTAAACCGTTTTACATGTTTCATTAGACTGCGTATTTCATTTTCATCCATATTGTTTTTGGTTTAAAAATTAATACGATAATAATATATTGCGCACTCAATCAATTTCTACCAGGTGTTGATATTCTATATACACAATAATTGAGATAGCAGTAGACAGGGTTTTTCAAATGTGAATGTTAAATCCATTGTTCCATGTTTCACAACATTAAGGTGTGAACCTGCATTTTCTGTCAAGTCTGCTACTAAATCAAATGCATATAAATTTGTATTGGTTGAGAAATCTGTCTTGTTAATTCCTGTACCTATATCCGAACATTATACAGTGTTGGCAATCAAGTCATAGAATGCTCTAGCGCATAATCCTTCCCCGTTGTTATAGAGAGTTTTATAAGGTCTACCATAGGGTTGGCCATTTATATGTAGACTGAGTTCACGAAGATCAAAAGGGGCTATTTTATATGGGTTCTTTTTGAAATTTCCGGCAAAGGCTGCATGTTCTACTATACCAACGATTATTTTTTGAGGGAGTTGCCCCATGACAACATTACTGAGGTTTATTGTCGTTAAACCAGTTCTAAATTAAATATTTTAGTCTCCACACGTCGTACCGGATATTTAGCCGCACTTGTAATTAATGATTTTTCAATCTCCATATGTCTCCGGGCAGATAGTTTTACCTTTCTGACGTAAAAATACGCATCTTGAATTTGGAAAATCGGGGAGGGGGCTTGCGTTGCTGTTGTAGGTTTACTATGAACATTTAAAGCAAAAAGAGCTGCAGACCTGCTTAATCTTACACGTACGTCAACAGCTGGAAGTATTAATCGGTCCTGTGAAAAATATCACCGTTTAATCTATCATAAAAATCATATACTTTGGATCTTCTTTTACCGGCAGCATCCACTATTTTAGATTCGTCTTTTAAGCTATAAAATCCAGTTGAATAGAGATGGGAGTACTTTGTGTCTTCAGAGAAATTCAATAAAGTTTCTATAAATGTACGATAAGGATAATTTGTAGCTGAGGACCCTAGAGATACCCTAATGATGAAGGTCTGAATATTCCTTCAGGTTTTGGTCACCCCCAATTTCGAACATCTACTGAAAGGATGTTATAATGCTAACCCAAACGAGTGTGAGGCGAATGGTGTCTTTCGGTCCACCACCAGAGATTATGCCTTCTTCATTTGTAACACTGTTAAGGGTATATTTTTCTCCATTTTTTTTTGTCCACTTCATTAAATATTCGTTTTAAATCTGAAGCTGACATGAATAAGGGTAGATTTCCATCACAGTCAGAGGAAGAGCATGAAAAATATTGCTCGCCATTTGGTTTGCGTCTAAACATTAAAGTTAATAGACTTCTATCCGGATGAGACACTTTCCATGAAGTAAAATCGGATATAAATTTGTATTTAAGTGTAGAGACCATGTTTACGGTTCAACGACTGCTTCACAACTGATGAATCCTTTCACTGATCAGAGCGAGGAAGACAAAATAAGCCTAACCACATAAGTCTAACCACCAGGTGTTCGCCTTAAGGGCATCCATAATTTTTAGGCCTAAGTTAAGCCTAACGCTCAGGTATTTTCCTTGAGGCTAATCAGGTGTTCAACCTTTTTTTAGGCCTAAGTTAAGCCTAACGCTCAGGTATTTACCCTGAGGATAATCAGGTGTTCATCCATTTTTCAGGGTTTTGGTAAGCCTAACGTTTAAGTATTTTTACCTAATAACTATTTCTTATTACATTAGGCCTAAATTATCAAAATTGGTATGTTAAGCCTAATAAAAGTTAAAATTTTAGCCAATCTCTCATAACATCAGCTTGCTTTCTTAATCTTTTAACCGAGGGATACGGATTCTTTCTTACACGTGTTCTAGTTAATCCTAACGGTGGAGTGTCTGATGACGTCATAGCTCTAGGTATGTTTGAGGCTAGAGTTTCAGGTATATCTTGTGCATTCTCTAATTCTTCTAATCTAATTGTATTTAGTATTAGACACCGTGGAAGATTAATATTTCGAAGTTTTTGTTTTATTATAGGCCAGCCTGTTACTGGACTTCTACGCCAATTACGAACCAAATCAGAAATTAAGTCTATTATATTTGATCCAGGGATAGGTTCATCATCAATTATGATTTGACCTGTTTTATCCCACACTATTTGATTTTTTAAAGTATTAAATAATGCAATACCTCTATTCTTCACTGATATAGGAAGACTGTATTCTAAAATAGTTTTCAAATCTTTTTCTTCGGTGTCTTTAACTTCCTTTTCAGGTGTAGATACAGCTTCATTATCATGACCATATTTTTCTTTTAAATCTACTAATTTTTGCAGTGTCTTGATATTTCGTTCATTTTTCATGTAAATTCATGCTAGAATTTAAAATTTGTCATAAGTTCATTTTCAATACTTGTTAGTTGTTCCATTTTAGGTTCGTATAATGTTATGGGTAATGGCTGTTGAATAAGCCTAGACAGACTGGTATTATTATTATTATTATTATTATTATTATTATTATTATTATTATTATTATTATTATTATTATTATTATTATTATTATTCATTTTCTCGTAATCTGAGTAAGTTAACAGTTAGTTAATATCGGCGTTACAATAGAAAATAATAAAGGTAGAAATGCTCCTCCTGTCTGCATCAGTTTCTTTTTATTTATAAAATTCTTCTTCTTCCTATTTTTACGAGTAAGTTTTTTAAGGATGTTGCTATGACGATGTAACTTCTATTTTTGAGATTGTTTTTATAGGAATCACGCCTTTTATAAGGTTTAAACATATTTTCACAAATGCATTTAGCAAATGTAGTTCTCCTCAGATATTTTCTTTTTTCGCCTTTGCTAAGATTCTAGTAATTTTTTAATATAGGTAGAAATTTTTTCAGTAGTTTAGTCATTCTGGTATATATACAGTTTCAACTTCCGTAGGTAAGATATTTGTACGCAGTAGTACCCTGAAGGTGTTTTTAGGATGAAGGTCACACAGTAAATAACCGTGAGGCATGGAAGTCACTTCTTTATATACTTTTAGAAACTCTTTTCGTTGTAAAGGAAACATTTGTGTTGCTAGAACATTTATTTGACTAACATCTCTTCTTTGTCCAAATAATATTAAATATTGAGTATTCAATGATACGTCACGCATGTATTTATTCTGATGGAATATATTTTGAGTTATGAAGAAAACTGTTATATTGAGATGGTGAGAAAAAACAGTAAATGTCTTCACTATTTGCTCATTCATTTGATGCATTAGCTCGTCTAAGATAATAATTTTATGTCCTTGTACACTCTCCAGTGATTTAATGTCGTATAAACCTTCATGAAACTCTATTTTAGAACGATACTCGTTAAACATAGGTTAACAAATACTGTAGCACCATATGATTTTTACATTCGGTTGTTCGAATAGTTCTGTATATTTTAAGAATTTTAGAAGGGTGTAAGTTTTTCCGGACCCCGTAGGTCTTGCTATATGCCCTGTAGAAGGGGATCTGAACATGAATTTTTCTAAGGTGTTCATTGTAGTGATGTTTATGCATAAATGAAATTTTTCATCAATGTCAGTAGTACATATATATATATATATATATATATATATATATATATATATATATATATATATATATATATATATATATATATATATATATATATATATATATATATATATATATATATATATATATATATATATATATATATATATATATATATATATATATATATATATATATATATATATATATATATATATATATATATAATTGTAAATAGAGCTAAACAAATTAGAGGATAAAGAAACATGCGGTGGTTCGACCCCTGATGAGGTAAGTATTTCTTTATCCTCTAATTTGTTTAGCTCTATTTACAATTATACAAAATGATTCCACGGTTTATAAAAAGTGGCATATATATAAATATATATATATATATATATATATATATATATATATATATATATATATATATATATATATATATATATATATATATATATATATATATATATATATATATATATATATATATATATATATATATATATATATATATATATATATATATATATATATATATATATATATATATATATATATATATATATATATATATATATATATATATATATATATATATATATATATATATATATATATATATATATATATATATATATTATGGTTCAAGAGGCTGGGAAACCTCTTAACCAGTATTTTTCTTCCCACGTACGGTTGCAGGAATATGAATACTTTCTGCAGCCGACACCACCCTGCCTCATGCGGGATATGGTGCTGAGTAAAAAATATATATATATATATATATATATATATATATATATATATATATATATATATATATATATATATATATATGTATAATTTCACTGGAAAAAAATGTTAGGACTAGTTTGAAAGGGGGCGGAGCATAGATGATAAAGGGGGCTGGGCTTGATAGCCTACATCTATAAAAACAGGACGCCTCCTTTATACTCATTCAGTTTACTTCAGTCGTTAGCTAAGTGTTCTTCCTTTAAGGCTTGTGTAGTGTTATTGATCTTTCAAAATTTGAATATTTTATAGGTGGGAACTACTATTACTATTCCTACTATTACTATTACTACTACTTCACCTACTAATAATATTGATTTCCTCTTTACAGATTTGTGTCAATAGTATAACAAAAATGGTATCATTCTATCTTAATTTCGATATCGTACAATGTCTTAGGAAAATGTTTTGCGTAAGTATTTTTATATTTATTAATTTTTATATTTTTGTAATTTTTTGTTTTTTATTTTTGTAATTTTTATTTTTAAAATTTGTGTAATTTGTATTTTTTGTAATTTTTATTTTGTTTTAATTTTTTTATTTTTCCTTTTTATTTTAAAAACTTTACATTGTTTAATTTTATTTTTAAAACTTTACAATGTTTAATTTTATTTTGTTTTAAAAACTTATTTTATTTTGTTTTATTGCATTTTTTTGTTAAAAAGTTATTTTGTATGTTTATATTCCTGAATGCTCATTGATATTTTTATAGATGCAATCAGTCTGTTGTGTTGCTGGTGCTTCAGGAGGCGGCGGAGGTGGTGGTGTCGCGAGAGGTAACCAGGGAGATGAAATATCCAATGGATAACGGATGAACAGGGGTAATGATTTTGGTACCGGTCCATGCGATGGACCCCGTGCAAGACTTGATACCGCTAATCACCATCCCAATGAGGACAGCGTAGCGTCTGTGAACGATGACAGGGGTGAACCATGCAATATCGTTAAAGTCGAAGTCGACAACAGCGAAGGGAGTCCCGTCCTTGATAATGATGATTCAGGGACATCATACTCTATTACTCCTGAAGGAAATAAACGAGGGGTAAGTGTTTCACCTTAAATATAATTCATTTTTAAATTTTTATAATTTTGGTAAATATATACTTCACATTTTTATTCATTACAAATTGTATATTCATGTTTCCTCTTCTTCTTTCTCTTTTACAGAAGAAACGCCCTTATTATGCTGATAGCCAAGATGATGATGATGATTTTTCAGCTGAGTTTCTGGGTATTAAAAAAGTATCTAGCACCCGTCGCTCAAATGTTGTAGATGTGCACAAATACAGGATCAAGATGGATGAAGACAAAGTCTTCAACCGAGGTCATGATTTAGAATCGGCATTCAGAGAAGTTATTCGTCGGATCCTGGACCAACTCACTGAAGACATTGACTACAATGAATATGAAATAAGGATCTGGTTCACGTTTAATGATGAAGACAGGAACGAATTTTATAACCTATTAGGAGATAGTGAACAACAATGCCATTCAGTACTTGTGCTGTCAATTGGAAGCTGCTTTCCAATCAGGAGATATGGCTACATTTAGCGACTTTATTATTGAAGTTCAAGTCGCTCATAATCCCTCAGGGAATGGTCCTCTAGTTCTTCGTCATGTCTATTCCGGACATCCGAAAGTTATCAAGAAGCACCTTCTACTAAACT
>SEYY01005154.1:40000-45000 GCA_009176605.1 Armadillidium nasatum | reverse complement strand
ATTCATTCATTAACCTTTACCTTGAATTTTCGACTCGCTCATATTTTTTTTAAAAATGTTTTATTTTTTATGTATTTTTTATTTTTTTTAAAAATTTTTTATTTATTTTTCTATTATTATTATTATTATTATTGTTATTTATATTATTATTATTATTATTATTATTATTATATATTATTATTGGGGCTATTTTAAATGAATACTTAACTTTTCATTTTGCTTACTGTACTCTGTAATCTTCATTTTGGAGTTTTTTTTTTTTTTTCATTTTTTATTTTGGAAACTGACTGTTCTTTGTAACTTATATTAGAATTATTATATACGATATTTTGTGTTACGTTACTCTGTTACTTTCATTTCAGAATTAATATCGATAATATGTATGTTATAATTAAGTGGTACAGTGGTAAGGTGGTAACCTATAATAAAAGTGGTTCAGTGTGTTGGGATTGGCCTAGCAAGCCACCAACTGATTGCCTTACTCAAGAAACTCATGTCTTGTTCGAGACAGCTGACAGGTGCTAGCACCTACAGGAGTATGGTGAGAAAGTGAGTAAGGTGAGAAATATGTGTTACATTTTGTTACTAATAACCATACTCTGTGGCTCGTTCATTTTGGAGTTAATATAACGATACTGTATAATTTTTATTATGGAATTAATGAGGTTTTGCTTTTTTATTATTATGTACTATTTATTTGCATGTATTATGTATATATTTATGTATTATGTATGTATGCATATATTTGTATTTTGTATTTTATTTATTTTCATTTATGAGAATTTTGTAATTGATTAGTAATAATGGTATTCTGCACCTTTCATTTTGAAATTCATAGATATACTCTATTAATCATTCATAGCTGTACTCTATAACTCATTCATTTTGGAGTTCATAGCTGTACTCTATAACTCATTCATTTTGGAGTTCATAGAAATGAATACTCTATGACTCATTCATTTTGGAGTTCATAGAAATACTCTATGACTCATTCATTTTGGAGTTCATAGCTGTACTCTATGACTAATTCATTTTGGAGTTCATAGCTGTACTCTGTAACTCATTCATTTTGGAGTTCATAAATGTACTCTATAACTCATTCATTTTGGAGTTCATTGTTGTACTCTATATCTCATTCATTTTGGAATTCATAGCCGTACTCTATAACCCATTCATTTTGGAGTTCATATCTGTACTCTATAACTCATTCATTTTGGAGTTCAAAACTGTACTCTATAACTCATTCATATTGGAGTTAATATAACGGTGCTGCATAATTTTAATTTTGGAATTATGAGAGTACTCTGAAACTTTCATTTTGTAGTTGATTAATAACTGTACTCTGTACCTTTGTATTTGGAGTTCATAACTGATTTCTGTAACCCATTTTGGAGTTAATATGACGCTCCTTTGTAATTATCAGTTTGGTACTAATGAGAGTTTTCTGGAACTTTCATTTTTCAGTTAACAACGGTACTATGTACCTTTTATTTTGGAGTTAATACACTGTAAAAATTGTCCTAACGAATCGTTGCGACAAGTGGCAAAAATGTCACAACAAATTTTTTTCAGTTATTTTCTTATTAGAAAATAAATCGACTTTCTTATGCTTAACATGTCTTTTCTCTATTAAAAATTTTACTGTTACAAAAATTTTAACTTGTCCCAACGATTCGTTAGGACAATTTTTGCAGTGTACGGTACCCTGTAACTCATTCATATATTTCATTTTCTATATTGTTAAAAACTTTTGTTGTACAATTTTTGTAACCTTTCATATTTGAGAACTAAAATAAAGGTTAAAGTAATTGTTTTTTTTTATTGTTTTTTTTTACTTATTCATTTACATACATAATTCCACCTATTTTTTTTCCTATCTTCCTGATTTATTATAGTAAAATCCAAAAGCAAACAAACAGAATAACCTTCAAAAGAAACCCAATAAATTATTATTGGATAATTTATTAGAAAAAGTTAATAGAAATTTGTTTTTATCGTAAGTCACTTTTTTTAAGATATTAAATACCTTTAAATTAGATATTTCTTAATAAATTAAAAAAAATTTTTATTAGTATTAGTATTTTATTATTTATTATTACAAAATAAAATCAAAATATTTTCAAAGAATGTAATTTATTTTATTCTTTATTTACTTTATTTATTTTTGACTTATTTTTTTGACATTAACAAATGTTTTCGATTTCAAGGAAAAAATAGCATGAGAGAGAGAGAGAGAGAGAGAGAGAGAGAGAGAGAGAGAGAGAGAGAGAGAGAGAGAGAGAGAGAGAGAGAGAGAGAGAGAGAGAGAGAGAGAGAGAGAAGGAAAAAATAGAGAGAGAGAGAGAGAGAGAGAGAGAGAGAGAGAGAGAGAGAAGAGAGAGAGAGAGAGAGAGAGAGAGAGATTAGGGAAAGAAAGGAGAGAATTTCGATTTCTTGATTAAGTTTTCAGTTCCAAAAATTTTCGTGATTCATTGTTTCCATTTCCTTGAAGAAATAATAATAATAATAATAATATAATAATAATAATATAATAATAATAATAATAATAGATCAAGAAGAAAGTAAGAGAAGTGGATAATGTAGTGAAGGAAAAGAAATATAGAAAGCAAAACAAACATTTTGAACGTGTGGAGAATGTTCGTTTGAAGTACAAAATAAAACTTTAAATGGAGTAGCAAAATTTGCAATGTTGAGGCTTGCAATTGCAGGTAACGATTTGCTAGGCCTGTCGTGCCCTAGTCATAACTTCTTAAGCCAAACCTCAGGTGCAGGTTAAGTAGAAAAGTATCCAAAGTTATGGTTAGGCATAAGAAGCAGAGATTCGCCTAGGCTTGTGTTGCCCTAGCTAGAGTTTCATAATTCGAACACAGGGTACACTACGAAGTAGAAAAGTTTCCGAAGTTGAGATCGTAAATATCCGGCAGCGGTTTGCTAGGCATGTCTTATCCTAGTCATAGCCTCGTAATCCGAACCCAGGGTGCACATAAACGAAGAATCTTTGACTTAAATCATTAGACTGTACGAGAATAGGTAAGAAGGAGAAAATATTGAGTTTTAATGGAAGAGATTCTATTTATAGTTCTGCGAGAGAATAATATGAAAAGATGCCCATTTAGTTGCAGACTCAAATACAAATAGGTCAAGATAAGATATTTTTGGAAGAGGTAATTTTTTTTGTGACTTTGGTGATGGAATATACTAAATATGATGGATGATTGAATTTGGAACGTATAATAGAAAAGATATGAGGAAACAAAGATAAGGATGCGTAAAAATGATGAGATTTGTCATTGTAATAAGACACCACATACGAGTTAGGATTTAAAAAAAAAAGAAAAACGCTGGATTTTAAACCTTGATAGAGAAAGTTAAAAGTTTCTTGTGCTAATTGTTTAAAGTAAAGATATAAATATGCTACTATCAGAGAGGGGATGACGATCAAGAAAAAATGGTTCAGTTTGTTTACGGAGAGAGAGAGAGAGAGAGATTCTTTTTTATTCAGAACTCTCTCATTGCATTATACATTCTGTAGGTAAACGTCATATAGTCATTGAAAAAGAACCTACTTATTCTTTACTTTTAGATTAACTCTTACTCTGTCTATATTATATATATATATATATACTACTATATATATATATATATATATATATATAATATATATATATATATATATATATATATATATAATATATATATAATATATAATATATATATTATATAATTAATTATAAAACATTAAAAAAAAAAAACAAAAAAAAATAATAATAATAATAATTAATAATATTTATTATTTATTTATTTATTATTTATTTATTATTATTATTATTATTATTATTATTATTATTATTATTATTCATCATCATGATTATTAAAATTTCATAATTAAGGATCATATCCTACACGTTATTAGGGTCCCGTAACCGGCGTTGGTAATAAAGTCATTATGTCGGAGCGAAATTTTTGTTTGAGTCTCTCTCTCTCTCACTCACTCTCCCTCTCTCACACTCTCTCTCTCTCCCTCACTCTCTCTCCCTCTCACTCACTCTCTCACTCTCTCTCTCTCACTCTCTCTCTCTCTCTCTCTCTCTCTCTCTCTCTCTCTCTCTCTCTCTCTCTCTCTCTCTCTCTCTCTCTCTCTCTCTCTCATTTTTTTCCTTTACGCAGAATTTCATACAAGAGCTGATAATTAAGGTTTGCTAATTTGCAAAGGCGCGTCTCTTTCATTATTGCTTAAAAGGAAACAGGATGTTCATCTTATTTGATATTGCGCTCTCGTCATGTCTTTGCTCCCCTTTATATATATATATATATAGTATATATATATATATATATATATATATATATATATATATATATATATATATATATATATATATATATATATATATATATATATATATATATATATATATATATATATATAGTTTGTGTGTATGTATACCAATATTGAGGTGCCGTAGACATTTTAATTATGAACTTGATATTATTTAACAAGTTAAAATTAAGTTTATTCCTGTTACCTGTCATGTTTATCGAAATTCTCACTGATTTGTACGGTAAACACGAAATTGGGCGTTCCGAAGTAAGGTGGTATATTATCTCTTGATATCCGCAAATATATTAATGTTTCTGTTTAGGTGGTTTATTGTTTTAAGTCGTTTAACGTAAAGATTTCACCGTGAGTCTATACATATGAATATATGATAGTTTAGTCTTGGGAATTCATGCATTTGAATTCAGTGGAGTTTGGTCTTACGGTCCATGCATGAGTTTTTATGGGAGTTTGATCTTAGAGTTCGTGCATATGAATTCAGGAGAGTTTGGCCTTGGAGTCCATGAATATGAATTAAGGTACTTTGGACTTTGAGTTCATGAATGTAAATCCAGAAGAGTTATGGTCTTGTTGCTTATGCCTATAAATTCATGGATTTAGCTTTGCAGTCCATACATATGAATCCAGGGATGTTTGGCCTTAGAAGTCTCTTCATATGATTTCA
>SEYY01005154.1:25000-37500 GCA_009176605.1 Armadillidium nasatum | reverse complement strand
GAGGTTGAAAAATCATAAATATATTATTGAAATTACTTGCGAAATTATACCCACGCAGCTGCTTCCTCGTGTGAGAGCCTGTTTTAACATTTGGCGAGTGTATTCTTATAGTCAGACATTTAGATGCTATTACAGATATTACAGTTAGGAGCCACGTGGGTATATATATATATATATATATATATATATATATATATATATATATATATATATATATATATATATATATATATATATATATATATATATATATATATATTATATTATATATTAAATATTTTAATTTTTTTTATTTATATATTTTATCTTTTTTTTTTTTTTCCCTATTTTTTATTTATCTTCTATCTATCTATCTATCTATCTATCTATCTAATCTATCTATATATATATATATATATATATATATATATATATATATATATATATATATATATATATATATATATATATATATATATATATATATATATATATATATTCCATGGACCAGTTATGTTGTAATTATTTGTTATTTCAAGCACAAGAAATACTTTGATATTTTATAATAAATATGAATACATTTGTCTATAAATGCTTTTGAATATGAAGCTGTAAATTTTATCATTTAAAGATACGTGATGGCTTGCCAAGCTTTACTCAATTTTACTCAAAATATTTTCTTTTCCAAGTGTGTCAGGAGAAATTTAATTTTTAAAAGAAAGTATGTGAAATATTTTACTCTATTTCATAAGCTTAAAATAAAGTTGGTTTTACAACGAAAGGAAAGCCATTGAATTATGAGGAGATAGATGGGATTAAATTTAAACTGTATTTTATGATAATGAAAATGAACCACTTAAACTCCAAGAAAATCCTTTCAGTATAGATGGAGTGAATAAAATATTTTATATATTAATTTAATTGGCTATTTCATAAATTAATGTCGGTCGAAGAATTGAAATTGAAATCGGTGACTACAAGTCACTGGCTTAAGTTGTTACTATAAATCAGGGATTTCGAACCTTTATTTGCTTGTGGACCCCCTGAGTCCTAACTTTACGTATGTGGACCCTCAGAGTTCTAACTTTACGTATATGGACCCCCTGAGATCTAACTTTACGTATGTGAACCACCTGAGTTCTAACTTTACGTATGTGGACCCCTGAGTCCTATCTTTACGTATGTGGGTCCCCTGAGTCCTAATTTTACGTATGTACTTCCTAACTTTACGTATGGACCTCCTAACCCCCCGTATGTATGGACCCCTGAGTCCTATCTTTACGTATGTGGGTCACCTGAGTCCTAACCTTACGTATGTGAACCCCCATATTCTCAAATGTAATATTCCTAAATTATATAAACATTTTTTCCTTGAGGACCCCCACAAAGCTTCTGTGGGTCCATGTGGTCCTCTAGTGGTCCATGTGAACCCCAGTTGGAAAACTCTGCTATAAATGAATCGTCAGCAGAAGTCTGATTTGATAGCTAGTAATAATGTGACTAATGGTTTCACAGCGCACAAGGAGAGTACCCTCAAGGATATGAAATTCGGTAAAAAAAAATAAATATTAACATTTATTTTAAGAAATAAATATATAAAAGTTTATTAATAAATTAATTATTTAATTTTTCTTTTATTTTCTTATGGCTTTATTATTTATTTGTTTTATTTCCAAAACCATCAAACATTTTCCGAAAGAAAAAAAAAACAATAATAATAAAAATAAATTAATAATAAAGTAATAAATTGTAGTAGACATTTCATAACTTAATTGAAGTTTAATTTATTAAAAATTAAAATTTCAAAATATCTCCAAAAACAAGAGATTTATTCGAGCGAGTGGCAACACTGAAGTTCAAATTTAGTGAATTATTATTTATTATTGTTCTCTTGCCTCATACTGAGAAATGCAAAATTTCACCAATTTGAAATATTATTTTTAAATTTTCATATTGCAATATAACTTTATTATTTAAAAATAAACAATATATTTAAAAAAAAAAGAAAAAGAAAAGAGAAAAGAAAATTAAATAAAGCATTATTTGAGCAATATATTTAAAAAAAAAAAAATATATATATATATATCGTAAGTAAATAAATTGTACTTACTGTACATATGTAATAATAATATTAATAATAATAATAATAATAATAATAATAATAATAATAATAATAATAATAATAATAATAATAATAATAATAATCACAAATTGCTATTTTTTTAGGCAGCGCAGGGGTCCAAGAAACCACGTTGTCTTGTTATATACTCTACAGTAGTTCTCAACCACAAACGAAATAATAATAATAATAATAATAATAATAATAATAATACAGTAATAATAATAATAATAATGTCTAATGGCTTTTGAAGTTTCAATTGCAAGGTTCATATCACACTTGAAATAAAATTGTCATCGTAAGGTTAAAATAAATAAATAGTGGGGAAGATCTTTCTTTAGGCCCCGCCCCTTTCATTCTCCCCGGCCCCACACCCCTCCCACAAAAACTACAACAACAACAACAACAACAGCACCATTTCTTTCTGGCAAGTTTTAATACTCGAATATTATATATTCTTTTGATAGCTTATCTATTGTTTGTCAGTTATGCTCGTCGTATTTTAATTCCAAGGTCTGTGAAGCTCCTCGTCGGGAGTGGAAGAGCCACTCACTATTTTTTTTTTTTTTTTTTTTTTTCCTATTTTTTTTTTTTTCTTTCTACATAATAAACTTGATACGACCTTCAGGAAGTCTTATCTCGCCTCACGCTTTATAACCCAGGTTGTAACTCATTGTCTCATAATATATATATATATATATATATATATATATATATATATATATATATATATATATATATATATATATATATATATATATATATATATATATATAATATATATTATAATAATATATATATATATACACACAATTAAAACCCCACAGGAAATTAAAACGCAAATTTTTAAAAACAGAGCGAGACTTTCGAAGGAGCAACCGTCCTTCCTCTTTCAGGCTCAAATTTAAATTTGAGCCTGAAAGAGGAAGGACGGTTGCTCCTTCGAAAGCCTGGCTCTGTTTTTAAATTTTCGTTTTAATTTCCTGTGGGGTTTTAATTGTATAAAACAATACACGGTTATAGTGTTATTTTTGTCTATATATATATATATATATATATATATATATATATATATATATATATATATATATATATATATATAATATATAAATATATGTTACACTTCTTTTGGGGTAAAATAGGAATAGTTTCTTCTAAGTTTAATACAACTCTATGAATTGAACCTACAATTATGAACATTATTAATTATATGGAAAAACATAAATTAAATTAATGCGTATAATAATAATAATAAATATATTAAAAAAAAAAAAATTAAAATAAAACACTCAATAATGAATGAATCAGATAAGACTCAAAATAATCCTACAATAATGAATGAAAAGGATAATAAAATAACAGTAGAAACACAACTTGAAATCATTTAAATGCTTACATGCAATAATAAAAGAATTGGATAGGACTTTAAATGACCCAACAAATAAGGTCACATATTCATACATATATACATAATATGAATTCTGATATACAAATATATAAATATCCTTTTTCAAAGACTCGTTTGATACTCAGTTGTTAATGGCAAATCAATTATGGTAGGTCTAAAAATAATCTATCACCAAAAAAAATAAGAAAAATATATCAATCAAAATTAATTATTAAAATGATCTCAAAATTAAAATGATTTATTATAATTTTTCCAAATTTCCTTTTGAAAGTTTGATTACCAAAAAAAAAAAAAAAAAAAAAATCAATAAATGGATGTGGTAGGGCTAAAGGTTATCTAGTACCAAAAAAAAAATAATAAAATTTAAAATCCTAATATTTGATAAAAGTCAGAGAGAGAGAGAGAGAGAGAGAGAGAGAGAGAGAGAGAGAGAGAGAGAGAGAGAGAGAGAGAGAGAGAGAGAGAGAGAGAGAGAGAGAGAGAGAGAGAGAGAGAGAGAGAGAGAGAGAGAGAGAGAGAGAGAGATCGGCAAACGATACGTTTATCGTAATAATAATGGTTCTGAAATAATAATATTGATCCTAATCATAATAATAATAATAATAATAATAATAATAATAATAATAATAAAATAATAATCACAATAAAACAAAAACAAGAAAAAAATAAAAATCAGAGAGATATTTACCCTTCCAGTACGTCCTACGCTCCTCGAACAACTGGAGTTTTATCTACTTTTTATAAAATCGAAAATTCTTATCTCTATTTCAGGAAATAATCAGTTTTTAGATAAGAAAGATTGTATTTAAAACAAAGAGTAGATTTAACTTTGTAAAATTCAGACAGAAAAGGAGATTGTATGAAATGGAATTTTTCTTGAATCTTAGGTTTGGAGATAAATAAAATATGGTCATTTATTTTATGTGACTTAAAATTAGGATTTGAAGATAATACTATTAATAAAGTTAATGTTTTGGTGATTTTGGGAGGCAAGTGAATGACATAAAGTTTCACCTGTTTGCTCATCAAACCATGACTGAACAATATGAGCTGGATGAATTGGAGCCTTATTATTTTGATAAATGGCACTACCTTCAAGATACTTTCTCTGTTCCATTAGATAAAACTGGTCACCCAAAATGCATGCATAATCCCTAGCAGTTACATTATCGCGCATGGTGATAATTAGGCTTGCAGATTACCATGATATGGCTGTCCAATATTTGACGGAACCTCCTACATGCTTCGCCTGTGGCATAGGGTAGTCCGGATCATATTCAGGCCGGAAGTTCGGAACAGTGTGAAATTCAATTCATCTTCCAAAGGACTGTCATTCACTATCGGGCAGTTCAATCCTTATGAGTGTTGCATTATTCTCTCGATTTTCTGGCATCCTTGTCGCTTACAAAAGGTTTGGTGATTGCAACACGCAAATGAAAATTAAGCTTATTGAGTTCTCTCTTCACTGTTCTTCGCAGGATTTGCAAGACTGATATTCAGCTTAGTAGTAACCTTTGCAGCTGTTATTCTCTTATTTTTTCTCACAGATCTTCGCAATGCTCGTCTGTCTTTGTCACTCAATTTTGAATTACGTCCACATTAGTGTTTATCGAATGATGTTTTCCGGAAGCATAATATATATGCCCATATATATGGATACCGCATCTGGGAACCAACAATTTCTCCCTCTTTGGAACTCTGCAAGCTTGGACATACCTCACTTGTACCAGCATAGAATGTTGAAAACAGAGCAACTGACGCTTCCTACAGACGTTATAGGTTTCCTATCACACGTGACACACGAGAATATTTGGCGAAGCTTCTATTTAGAGTTCATGTCTGTCATATTTATTCATTCTTTTTTTCTATTGTTTCCATATATTTGTTCAACTCCTGTATATTTACCGTATATATATATATATATATATATATATATATATATATATATATATATATATATATATATATATATATATATATATATATATATATATATATATATATATATATATATATATATATATATATAATTTTTTATTATTTTTATTTATTTATTTTTTTTCTTTTTTGCGAAAAAAAAAATTTGAAATTTTATTTCGAGTTTGTAATTTTTGAAAACTATCTATATTGATTTAACTTAGAGCCCAAAATAGTTATATTAGAATTAAGTAGAAAAATATAAGACATATTGCATATTTATATAATTTCGTTATTTTAGTTCTTACAATTAAGAATTTTATTTTTACCGGATATCCGGTCGGATAGCCGGATACAAAAGAAATGGCCGGATATCCGGTCCATCCTTAATTTTTTTCTAAGAAGATGTTGAAAAGTTCTTTCTTTCTCTCTCTTCCTTCCTTGTCCATCTTTATTCTATCTTTCCCTCTGATTTTATTGTGACTATTCTAGGCAACTTCTAATCATACATATATATATATATATATATATATATATATATATATATATATATATATATATATATATATATATATATATATATATATATATATATATATATAATATATATATATATAATATAAAATATATAAATATATATAGGTAATATATATGTATATATATATATATATATATATATATATATATATATATATATATATATATATATATATATATATATATATATATATATATATATATATATATATAATATATAATATATATAATAATATTAAATAAATATATATATAAAAATATATTATATATATATATATATATATATTATATATATATATATATATATATATATATATATATATATATATATAATATATATATATATATATATATATATATATATATATATATATATATATATATATATATATATATATATATATAAATATATATAAAAAAAAATAATTATTATATAAAATTTTTATATTATTATTATATATATATATATATATATATATTATATATATATATATATATATATATATATATATATATATATATATATATATATATATATATATATATATATATATATATATATATATATATATATATATATATATATATATATATAAATAAAAATATATATATAAAAGTTTCCATAGTTTTTAAGAGTATATATATATATATATATATATATATATATATATATATATATATATATATATATATATATATATATATATATATATATATATATATATATATATATATATATATATATATATATATATATATATATATATATATATATATATATATATATATATATATATATATATATATATATATATATATATAACACCATAAGAAGAACTGTTTTATATTCTTTCTTGGATCTCCTATAGTGCGTAGTTAGCAAAAAAAAAAGAAGAAAAAAAATTAAGGTGTTCTAAGGGAGCGAGGGAGGCCCCATCGTTAAAGGGTTTATTGTGAGGTCCTTTACAGGAGGATATGGGGAAGGGGGGAGATATTTTTTTTAAATGAGGGAAGGGGGTAATGAATGAGCAGGAGGATTTGAGAATTTTTTTTTTTTTTTATTTGAATAAATGCAGGAAAGGTTAGAGGATTAAAAGGAGAAAAATGTCTTCGCACAATTTTGCAGGATGAGTTGCTCTTTTTGAGTACAGGATTATTAATTACATTATTATTATTATTATTATTATTATTATTATTATTATTATTATTATTATTATTATTATTATTATTAGTGGTAGTAGAAGCAATAGTAGTAGTATTAATTATTTAATCTTTTTTCATCATAATTATTATTACTTTTACTATTGTTATTGTTATAACTCTAAATATTTATTATTTTAGATTATTATTATTATTATTATTATTATTATTATTATTATTATTATTATTACTATTATTGTTGTTATTATTATTGTAAGAGTCATTTAAATATTTGAATTTTTCATGCATGAATCCTATTTTAGTCAAAGGGAAGACTTGAACCCTATTCGGGGGGTGGCCTTTGTCCCCCTTCAGATCCCCCCTTTTTTTTCTTTTGCATTCTTTCGTGAGACAGAAAGGAAGACTGAAAACGCGCTCGCGCATCGACTTAATCCTCTGACGTTCCTTCGAAGGTCAGCAGCAGATGAGAAAAAAAAAAAACAAATGAACACCTCCATTTATCTTTCGTTATATTCTTGATGGTGGGGGGTGAGGATTTTTTTTACTTTTTTTTTATAAAATAGAAACCCCCTTTGAAGGATTCCAACCCCTACCCACCTTCCCATCCTACTCGTTCTCCTAAATCCTTCTCCTCTCAGCCCACGCTTGAAATAATATATTTATATTTTTTTTTTCTTTCAAAGTTAAGATGACCACAGAAACTCTTGTTCAATATTTGTATTAAAATTATTATTATTTATTTTGTAATAATTTTTTTTTTTTTGAAAGTAAATAGAATTAGCAATAGGGGGGGTGTTCGATTCCCCTTACAGCATGAATATCTATTTCACCCCATCCCTTCGTTTCAAAATTCTTTTTTTTTTCTAGAGTCCTGCAAATAATTCTCAATAAATCATATCTCACCCACTCGTAGGATTGTACTACGAATATGGATGGTTCTTTGTAAATTGAACATTTTTCTATGATTACAGAAAACGTAGTTGCAACTTGCATATATATATATATATATATATATATATATATATATATATATATATATATATATATATATATATATATATATATATATATATATATATATAATATATAATATATATATATTATTTATATTATATATAAAATTTTTATATATATATATATATTATATATAATATATATATATATATATATATATTTTTTTTTTTTTTTTTTTTTTTTTTTTTTTTTTTTTTTTTTTTTATTTATTATATATATATATATATATATATATATATATATATATATATATATATATATATATATATATATTATATATATATATATATATATATTAGGGTTGGCCGAGCTCCGGAATTTTCCGCACACCGCACCGCACCACACCGCACCAAATCGTGTGCACCGCACCGCACCATCGTCATTCATTGCGCACCACACCGCACCGCACCGACAGCAAATGAATCAAATTCTATTAAATAATATATATATTTCGCATAGAATATACATATATATATATATATATATATATATATATATATATATATATATATAATATATATATTATAATATATATATATATATATATATATATATATAATATATATATATATATATATATATATATATATATATATATATATATATATATATATATTATATATATATATATATATATAGGAGTGAGGGCGAAGCGCCTTCCGTAGCGATGCAAGTACCCTACATTGGACATAACCCACGGAGTGATAGGATGGGCTAGACCATTCCGTTTCACTCCGTTGCCATTTGGTTCGTTCATTTTCGCGTTTCACCTTCTCAGGGGTCTCTAGTGTACCTCCGCCTCACACTGGAGTGTCTATGCTCCAACTACCTCTCCACCCTAATTCTTCACATGTTCCCACATTTTACAAGCGCTTACTTTTACATTAACTTTATAAAACAAAACAAATCTCAAAATAGCAAAACCCACAGCTGCCTCGGAGATGCTTAGGGGGATGAATCCAAAGAATGCCCCTCATCTACCCCTAATATCCATCATCACTTGGGGGTTTGTGGCCTCCTATGATGAGGATGGTGCCGCCATGACCCGGCGTCCGGCTTGCTCCGGTGCATGGTCTTCTTTTTTCATTAATTTCTGCAACATTCGCGGTCTTTGCAACATTCTTTTTTCTAATTTCCCCTTTGTCGAACACCATCTCTCTTCTTCTAAACCTCATCTCTATTTTCTAACAGAAATTCAGGTGCATGAGTGTGCTGACAGGAAACCTTAATCTGTTACCTCCTACTGTCTATATCCTCAATTTTCAGCCAAATGCGGTTGTTGCGCATATGTGCGCAACGATGTTATTTGCTCTCGTGTCTCTAATTTGGTGTCTCCTGAATTTTCTACCTTATGGCTTAAGCTCTCTTGCAATTCAACTACTAAATTTTTTGTTCTCTAATTTATCTTCCTAATTCTAACTGACTATAAAAAAATTCTTCGACAATTTAAACTCCGAGAATAGAGGACATTCTATCTTCTTCTCCTTTCTCTGAAATCATTATTTTAGGTGATTTCAATGTTCACCACCGCCAATGGCTTTCATCTAGTTTTCATGATCCAGCCGGTGAACTCGCCTTCAACTTTCCAGAACAACCTTGAGCAGTTGGTGCAACTCCCTACCCGTATCTCTGATCGCCTTGATGATGAACTCAACATACTTGATCTTTTCTTAACCTCTTATTATCATTCTCTTTATACTGTTAAACTCTTTCTTTCTCTGGGTTCATCCGATCACCTTTTTTTTTTTTTTTTAACTCCGTATCATGTTCTGTCTCTTTAAGTCTTCCACAAGAACGACCCCCGCCTTCGGCGAGGAGACGTTTGTGACACTTCGGTGCTGCTAGCTGGTCTGACTTGCGGTTTTACTTCTCTGATTTCCCATGGATTGATTATTGCTTTCGTGGGAGGGATCCCTCGGAGTGTGCTGAGAGCATAACTTAGGTGATTCTCTCTGGCATGGTGGCGAACATTCCATATTCTTTCCCTTCTACTAAACCTATCAAACCTTGGTTTAACTCTACTTGTTATCGCGCTATCCGCCGCAGTGACGCTGCCTTCAGAGATTACCGTCGTTTTCAAACTCCTCAAACCCATTCAACTTAAATTTCATCCCGGAATCGTGCAAAATCTATTCTTCGAGATTCCATAAACTCTTTTCTTCGTCGCAAATGCAATAATCTTTCTGGTTACTCTTCGTCTCGCTCTTTCTGGCATTTTGGAAAAAATGTCAACTCTAACTTTGCTTCTTCCTCTTTCCCTCCTTTTGTTTCTTCTGATGGTACAACTGCCATTTTTACCTTCTACTAAAGCTGAACTCTTCGCTCAAACTTTTGCTTCTAATTCAACTTTAGACGATTCCGGAGCTATTCCTCCTCCTTCAACCCCCTCCAACTCATTTATGCCTAATTATAATTTCTTCTAAAGATGTCATTTCTGCTCTCTCTGAGCCTAATACTAAGAGGCGTATGATCTTGATGGTATTCCTTCTGCGGTTCTCATAACGTGTGCTTCCGATCTTGCACCCTGCCTTGGCAAACTATTTCGTCTTTGAATTTCTACTTCGACCTTCCCATCTTGCTGGAAACGTGCACTCATTCAGCCGAAGAAGGGGGACCCCTCTCAACCCTCTAACTATCGTCCAATTTCTTTAACCTCCATTCTTTCTAAAGTTTTCGAATCTATCCTTAACAGGAAGATTTGGAAACATCTCAAATCTTCTAATCTTATCTCTGATCGCTAATATGGTTTTCGTAAAGAGCGTTCTACTGATGATCTTCTTTCCCTTCTCTCTGACTCTTGGTCCTTCGCTCTCCGGGGTTTCGGTGAGTCTTTCGCTGTGGCGCTAGACATATCGAAAGCCTTCGATAGAGTCTGGCACAAAGCTTTGATTTCCAAACTTCCCTCTTTCGGAATCTATCCTTCTCTCTGTGACCTTCTCTCTAATTTCCTTTTTGGTCGTTCTATAGCAGCTGTTGTAGACGGCCAACGTTCTTCCTATAAATCTATAAATAGTGGCATTCCTCAAGGATCTGTCCTATCCCCAACTCTTTTTCTAATTTTCATAATGATCTTCTCTCTATTACTTCATCTTCTATCCATCCTATACTATTATACTCCTTCAATATGAAAGACGTCCCCACCCAACAGCAGTTGATTGATTTAAGAAGGATAGCCTTGGAGCAATTGACCTCTGATCTTTCTCGTATTTCAAATTTGGGCAGAGGAAAACATGGTCGTTTTCAATGCCTCAAAACCTCAATTCCTCCATCTTTCTACTCGACATAATCTTCCACACAACTATGACATCTTCTTCGAAAACACTCAACTCAAACCTTCATCTGTTCTCAATATTCTCTGTGTTTCTTTTTCTCGTGATCTTTCTTGGAAACATCACATTACTTCTCTCTCTAAACAAGCTTCAAAGAGGTTGGGTGTTCTGAGGCGCCTTCGTAGTTTTTTTACGCCACCCCAGTTGGAAACATCTCAATTCTTCTAATCTTATCACTGATCGCCAGTATGACTTTTATAAGAAACGCACTACTGGTGATCTTCTTTTCCTTCTCTCTGACTATTGGTCCTCTTATCTTCGGCATTTCGGTGAATCCTTTGCTGTCGCACTGGACATATCAAAAGCCTTCGATAGAGTCTGGCACAAAGCTTTGATTTCTAAACTACCATCTTTCGGTATCTATCCTTCTCTCTGTGATCTTATCTCTAATTTTCTTTCTGGTCTTTCTATAGCAGTTATTGTAGACCGCCACCGTTCTTCCTTTAAATTTATTAATAGTGGTGTTTCTCAGGGTTCTGTCATATCTCCAACACTTTTTCTTCTTTTCATTAATGATCTTCTCTCTATTACCTCATCTCCTATCCGCTCCTGTGCTGATGACTCCACCCCCCTTTCTCTTTCCAGATTGAAAGACGTCCCTCCCAACAGCAGTTCATAGACTCGAGAAGGGTAGCCTTGGAGCAACTAACCTCTGATCTTTCATGTATTTCAAATTGGGACAGAGAAAACATGGTTGTTTTCAATGTCTCAAACACTCAGTTTCTCCATCTCTCCACTCGACACAATCTTCCTCACAGCTATGATGTCTTCTTCGAAAACACACTACTCAAACCTTCATCTCTCCTTAATATTCTTGGTGTTTCTTTTTCTCATGATCTTTCTTGGAAAGATCAAACTATTTCTTTTTCTAAACAAACTTTTAAGAGTTGGATGTTCTGAGGCGCCTACAGCATTTCTTCAATCCAATTTCTCAACACTATAGGGGTGTTGTTCGTACTTGTATGGAGTATGCTTCGCACATCTGGGGTGGTTCCACTCATACAGTTCTCCTCGAGAAGGAGGAGTCTAGGATTTT
>SEYY01005154.1:12500-15000 GCA_009176605.1 Armadillidium nasatum | reverse complement strand
CCTCTTTCCTCAACCTCCACCCATTTAGAAAAGGTATATATTATATATATATATATATATATATATATATATATATATATATATATATATATATATATATATATAATATATATATATATATATATATATATATATATATATATATATATAGCCAGTAATTCAATATTACCTTCACACTTCACAGTTTCACGTATTCCATTTGAAGTTAATAATTGGTAAGTTATTTTTAGAAATAAAAGCTTTTGGGCTCTTTCAGGTGAAAGTTTGGTTCGCTTTTCGTTGTAAATGAGGCCTGCTCCACTGAAAAGACGCTCACTAGCAACACTTGTTGAAGGACATGTTAAATAAGTCCTTGTCAGCTCAGGAAGAAAAGGGAAACCTTTTGCAATTATCTCTCCACCAAACCAGTTGGTCTTTATCTGCCTCCAAACGTGGGAGTTTCAGATAATTTTCAATAATCAATATTGTATCCTTTGACACTTCTGAATGTGATTCTTCATCGCTGCTGGAAGCTAGAAGATCTTTCATTGATTTAGCAATGCTTAAGCTAACAGATTTTGTTTCTTTTGTATCTGAGAGCTTTTTGCTTTTTCTTGAAAGGCGTTATTTTAGCTGTTTCTATCATCTCATCGCATAAGCATCCTAATTTGATTTTAACATTCTGAGAAACAAGTGGTTTAAAAATTTTGTTTTGTACCTAGGATCTAAAAAGGTTGCAATTGTATAAGCATCATCATTTTCCAGGTTTTCAAATCTGTCGTTCATCTCCTTCATTAATGTTTCAGTCATCCTTGAAACTCCCTTAGACTTAATAACATTTGTTAACACAACTTTCTATGTTGAAACAAGTGGAATCACATCTGACAAACATGATTCAGCTGAACTTATAGTTTGTTAAATCTTCAAAAGGCTTAAGAATATTAATACAATTATTTAAAATGTCATTTTCGTCAGCTGTTAGAGGCTTTATTTTTGCGCTGCTTGAAGCATAAAGGCAAATGGCCTCATTAATTTCGCTCATCCTCTCAAGCATATGCAAACTACTATTCCAGCGTGTTTGAATATCTTGCATGACAGAAAGTGGACGAACATTTAATCTTGTTTGTATTTTCTTCAGCTCATTTTGGGCTACAACGGAGTGATTGAAATGCGTAGCAATTAACCTACATTTGGTTATTAAATCGGATACACATTTTTGACTCATAATGGAATTTTTAACTACTATCTGAGTTTGGTGTGCAAAGCAATCTACATTTTTCACTCTTGCCAGAGAAAGTGCTTTTTTTATATTTGTGCCCGAATCCCTGACTACGCAGTGCACTTCATTTAATGAAATCTTCCATTTTGTCAGCATCTTTTCAAATACAGTTTCAAGATAGTCGCCTGTATGGCGCTCAGAAAGAGGTTCTGCATTCAATACAAAGTTTTGCCTTTGAAAGTTTTTATCGATTGCATGATACGTAATTTTTTACTATCCGCGCATGCGGATACGGTTGCGGATATCCAATTGCGGATATCCGCGGATGCGGATATTGGGAAAATGATGCGGGTATCCGCAGTTGCGGATGCGGATGCGGATATCCGGTCCACCTCTATATATATATATATATATATATATATATATATATATATATATATATATATATATATATATATATATATATATATATATATATATATATATATATATATATATACATATATATATATATATATCACCATACTCCTGTAGGTGCTAGCACCTGTCAGCTGTCTCGAACGAAATTCCTCCATCGCCCACGATCTCCCGCTCCGTCGTCGATCAAAAGGTTCCAAAGGGTTCCGAGGCAAGACATGAGTTTCTTGAGTTTGGTGGCTTGCTAGGCCTATTCCAACCCATTCGAGACTGCTAATATATATATATATATATATATATATATATATATATATATATATATATATATATAATATATATATATATATATATATATATATATATATATATATATATATATATATATTATATATATATATATATATATATTGGAGGTGGGTTGTCTATAATTATTCTATTTCGGAGTTCCTTCTTTATTTGCAAGTTTCTTAATGATGGTAAATTGTAGCATTTTCTGATAGCGTAATTAGTTGCATATAATAATTTTTGAAAATCCTAATTTATCTTTACTTTCTTCCCAATTAAGGAGCTATTTATGTACTTCCAAATTTTACCTGAAATATTTAAAAAAAATAAAAAAAATTTATTTTTATTATTTATTTATTTTTTCTTCTTCTTCTTCTTCTTCTTCTTCTTCTTCTTCTTCTTCTTCTTCTTCTTCTTCTTCTTCTTTGACTTATGAGGGAACGGGGGTTTTAATGATAAAAACAATGGCATTTCTTCGAATCGGTTGGTATTTATCTTCAGGTTTTTGGGTAGGTAGAATAAATCTGCCTTGAGGGTTTTTTTTTATTTTTTTTTTATTTGGTTTTATTTTATTTTATTTTTTTTTTTTATCAGTAAGAG
>SEYY01005153.1:0-31382 GCA_009176605.1 Armadillidium nasatum | reverse complement strand
ATAAATAAATTTTTTCCCAAGACAGAGTTTTAGAATCGGTTTCAGGTTTATAGATTCCAGATGGTTTGATAGGCTTTTTCTTTTTCTCATGAAATGTAGGGGAAGAGAGATAGTGAGAGGGAGAAACGGAGAGGAGTAAATAATAAATAATAAAAAAATAATAAAATAATATTTTTTTTTTTATATTATTATAATTTTATAATAATAATAATAATGATAATAATATAAATAATAATAATAATATAATAATAATAATAATAATAATAATAATAATATAATAATAATAATAATATAATAATATAATAATAATAATAATAATAATAATAATAATAATAATAATAATAATAATAATAATATATAATATATAATAATAATAATAATAATAATAATTAATGGCAATAAAGTAATAATAAAACAATGAAAAAAATAAAAAGCAAAGATAATTATAAAATAACATTAGTAATAATAATAATTAAATAAGGAATATATAATAGGAATAAAAGTAAAAATAATAATAATAATAAAATAATAATAATAATAATAATAATAATATAATAATAATAATATAATAATAATATGATAACTAATAATAATAATAATAAAATAATAATAATAATAATAATAATAATAACAATAATAATATAATGTAAATAATAATAATTATAATAATAATATAATAATAATAATAATAATAATAATAATAATAATAATAATAATAATAATAATAGCAGCAATAAAGCAATAATTAAAACAAAGATAATACTAAGATGCAACATAGTAATAACATTACTAGTAGTAATGATAATTATAATAATTGTAATAATAATATAGACCTTAATAACACTGATAAGACTAGTACTAACTTTAATAAGAGGCGAACAGGGAATAATTAGTACTGGTTAAGATAATACTTTTTAATATTGAGTGCAAAAGCTTTCAAAGATTTTTTATTTTTAATTTCTGTTGGTAGATCGTTGAATAGTTTTGCTGATTTGAATGTAACAGCTTGTCTGGCCTTCTCTAGTCTATAAAACGGTGGATTAATATGTAGGTTGTTTCGCAGATTAACATCTCTTTGAATTTGATTATTACGGAAGTTAGTTATTAAAAAATTGCAGGTTTCATTATTCATTATTTTGTGTAGTTCTTTTAGTAGAGTAAGATTTAATAAGTGATGAAACTGTAAGATTTTAAGTTTCTTAAATAAAGGTTGGGTATGTTCATAGAGATGACTAGCAGACAGTAAACGAATAAAGCGTTTTTGCATGATAACAACAGGGTTGATAACATAGTTTCTAGCAATACCGTAGATTGGCAGGCAATACAACAACTGTGAGTGTACGTGTGTGTAGTATATTTTTTTTAAAATATATAAGGGGATGGACTTTGCTAATTTGACTAAGATATACATATATTTCGCTAATTTATTTACTAATTGATTTATATGTTCTTTAAACGTTAATTTGTCATCGAATAAAACACCCAGTATTTTTGCAATTGAAACTCGTTGCAACTCGGTTTGATTTAAGTTAATTTTAAAGTTTCATTTATTTTTATTACTAATAAAAAGATATGATGTTTTTTGCACATTTAAAGAAAGTTTATTAGAATTTATCCAAGTCATTATTTTATTTAAAGCAAACACAGCTTTTTGTGAGAGAGTGTCATGATTTTATCGGTTATTAATATCGAAATATCGTCAGCAAAAGAGATGGAGTAAGAGTCGTGCGAGTTGAATAGATCGTTCGTATATAAGGTAAAAAGCAATGGCCCCAAGATGGATCCTTGGGGGACGCCAGTGGTTACTAGCAATGTATTAGAGTGAATGTCCCCCAATTTTACAAATTGTGGTCTATTTGTTAGGTAAGATCTAAACCATTGAAGTAGGTGTCCTTCAATGCCCATCATGTTCATTTTCTTTAAAAGAATATTATGATCAACAGAGTCAAAGGCTTTTGATAGATCTAGTAATAAAAGTAAAGATGAATCCTTCCGTTCGATGTTTTCGTATATTTTCTCAGTCAGGCACAAGAGGGCATCGGACGTCGATCTTCCCTTTACGGAAACCAAATTGATAATCATGAAGGAGATTATTTGAGCTGAAATATTCGGTTAGTTGCATTAATATTAATTTCTCAAATATTTTGCTAATATTATGTGTAATTGAAATCGGTCTATAATTAAGAGGGATCGATTTATCACCTTTTTTTGTGAATTGGTGTAACTCTTGTGGTCTTGAACACATATGGGAAAACTCCCGTGTGAATAGAGGCGTTAAAAAGGTCTTTTAATGGATGAGAAATTATGTCGGCGACGAGTTTTAAGATGTTAATGGGAATGGTTGTAATGTCACACGCTTTATTTTTTTGACCAGCAATTACCGTTTTTACTTCATGGTTCGAGATATTCTTAAATGAGAAGCGCGAACCGCAAGGTCTCATATAGGTTTCGAAAGCGGTTTGGTTGGAAGGCCTTTTAGCCGCGTTTTGTTTACCAACGTTTATGAAGTGATTATTGAGTTCGTCGGCAATTTCCTTTTGTTTGTTTATTATTTTTCCAATTTATATTTAGTTCTTTTATATTATTGATTCCCGATTTATTTTTGTTAATTAAGCTGTTTATTAGGCCCCACGTTTTTTTAGGATCATTATGGACGTCATTAAATTTATTTACGTAGTATTTCTTTTTCGCTTTTTTTAAGACGATTTTTAATTGTTTATCAAAGTTCATGTATAATTGAAACGGTATAATCCCTTCTTTGTAATTGCGGTAAAGTTTATGCTTCTGATTAATCGAATTTTTTAAGCCAGGTGTTATCCAAGGATTTTGTATCCTTTTTGGACCCAGTTGTTTTGTTTTTATTGGAAAGGAATCATTATAACACGTAGTTAAGGAGTTTTAAAAAATGTTGAATTTCGAATCTATGCTATCTTGATCATTCTGTATGAATGAGAAGTCAATATTGTTCATTTTATCAACAAAAACTCTCCTACAATTTTCATTATCTATTCTATATTTGACAGTAGTAAGGGTACTAGTTTTATTAACATTAAATCTTACGAGACAGGGATAATGATCAGAGATGTCTGTCTTAATCACAAAGGAGTTGATATCGCAGTCTAAATTTCCCCATACGTGGTCCAGTAAAGTGGGGTTTCTGTTCTCAATGTTATTAGGGCGAGTGGGTATTGTTATATAATTTATAAGGCCGTTTGAAATCATAGTATTGGAAAGTGCATTGTTGCCTGTGGAGGAGCCAGGATTGCATAGGTCAATATTGAAATCGCCGGCAATTATCATTTTTGAGTTACGCAAGTAAGTTTGAATTATAGATTCCAGGGAATTGATGAAATCAGTTTTCGAGCCGTTTGGGGGCCTATATAAACCCACAACCGCTATTTTTGAGGACTTGTTTTCGATGCTCACGACCAGGGCTTCTATATTATCATTTATCAATGAAAAAATTATTTTAGGGTACGCACAAATATCGTTTCTTACAAATATAGAGACCCCTCCCCCCCGCTTGTTTGACCTTACAAGGTGATTACCGTTGAATCCTGGTAAGAAATACGCGTTTTTATTATGATCATTAAGGAATGTTTCACTTAATATTATGCAATCAAGATTAATATTTTGGTAGCTAAGATAATTTAGGAATTCTTCATAATGTTTATTAAGGCTCCTAACGTTTAGATGATATAATGAAAAGATGTTAACGTCATCCGGGCTATTATTTTTGAGGGAGTCCGGATATATATATTTCGATATAACTGACGAGTTATTAATAACTGTTTCGTCCCAATTCCTGTTAGCATACATAATTTTATAAAAGTAGTAAAAAAGTAACATAATAATAATAATAATAATAATAATAATAATAATTATAATATAATAATACTAATAACAATAATGGTAGTAAAAATAATAATAATGGTAGTAGTAATAGTAAAAAAAAAAAAAAAAAAAAAAATAATATTATTGCTAATGGAATATAAATAAAATAAAAACTATAAAAACAATAACAATAATAATAATAATAATAATAATAATAATAATAATAAAAATAATAATAAAATAATAATAATAATAATGATTGTAAAAATAGTGATAATAATAAAAAGCAATAATAATATGATAATGATAATAATAAAAAGAATAATAATAATAATAATAATAATAATAATAATAATAATAATAATAATAATAATAATAATAACAATAATAATAATAACACCAATAATAAGATGATTGATGATAAAAGAAAGTAACTTGAAGTAAGCTATTATGGTACAGTATCACACAAATAGTTTCAACTAAGGTTTCTTAGAATTATAGCAGAGGTGAAAAGAAGTGAAATTAGATATAAGTGCCCCATATGTACGTTAAGATAACAAGTGCCGTTTTGATAACAACATATTTTGAATAATCTTAGAACGAGTTGTTAATATTATTAATCACGGTACTTATAACAATAATAGTTAGTAGTTAATAGAAATAACTCGTTAATATTAATAATTAATATAGTAATAATAATAGTAATAATAATAGCAATATACCAAAACGTATAACTAATAAGAATAAAAATTATAATAACCATAATAATAATAATAATAATAATAATAATAATAATAATAATAATAATAATAATAATAATAATAATAATAATAATAACAATAAAAATAATATTAATAATAATAATAATAATAATAATAATATAGCAATATTAATAATAATAATAATAATAATAATAATAATAATAATAATAATAATAATAATAATAATAATAATAATAATAATAATAATAATAATAATAATAATAATAATAATAATAATAATGGTAATTGCTAAGAGTAAGTAATAACCATAATATTTATAAAAACATTAATAACACAAATAGTAAGTATAATAGTAAAAGTAATAATAAAAATGATGATAATAATAATAGTAATAATAATAATAATATAATAAGTAATAAGGATAATAATAATAATAATAATAATAATAATAATAATAATAATAATAATAATAATAATAATAATAATAATAGTAAAATAATGATACTAATAACAATAATATTAAATATAATAATAATAATAATGATAATAATAATACTAATAAAAACAAATAATAATAACAATAATAACAATAATAATAATAATAATAATAATAATAATAATAATAATAATAATAATAATAATAATAATAATAATAATAATAATAATATTAATAAGAATAAGGAATTTATTCTTATTAGTTATTAAATACAAATTGAGCGCCTCCCACGAGTTATCTATGATTCGTTAACTTCTTGCAATGTGGTCAGATTTATGTGAGCTGAGTTGAGGTATCTATTTAATTCTTCATCGTTTCTTATTTTGATAGGATCGTCATCAGGAGATTTCTTGATATGCAAAACCCCATTTTTATAGTAGCAGGAGTGTAATAGTTGCCTATGATCTCTCCGTATTATGAGAGCTTTCTTCAATAATTTCCTCTTTCCCGGCGTCAAGAATTCATTAATGAAAACATTAGGCTTCTCTTTGATACAGGTCGATATTAATTTGCTTTTCAATCCCTGCTCCTCAATCTTAAACCTGATTGGACGTTTATCATTAGTATTATTTTCTGTTCTTCTTTTACCTATCCGATAAACATCACTTATGGCGTTAGGTTGAAGTTTTATTTTTAGCTTTTGTTCTATGGTTTTAGCCACTGTTTTATTGCAATCCTCGTCTTCTACACCTTCAGGAAGCCCAGCTCCACTGATTACTAATATATTTTTAACTTGGTCTTGTTGCAATTGATCCTGGGACTCCTCAAGGGCCTGAACTGATTTTCTGATATCGGTCAATTGTATGTCCGTATGGGGGGAATTATTAGCCACTTTCGTATTTATGTAATTTGTCTTTCAGTTCTTTGATCTCTGCGTTTTTCTGTTCTTTAAATTCGTGGAAAGCAGATTCAAGGGTTGAGAGTTCTTCCCTGAAAGCCGTGTTAAGAGTAGCAATTTCCCTCTTTAAACTATTTATCATTGAAAGTAGTTCTGAATTACCATACTCACTTTGACTTGAGGTAAAGGATGAAGAAAAGTTTAAGAGTGCATTTTCTTGGCTTTCAGTGATGCTGTCGTCAAATGATAAATGTCTCCCATTCTTTTTCCCTCCTTTCTTTTTCTTGCCATCATTTTTTTTGTTGTTTGAGAGGCTATTATTATTACTGTTACTGTTATTATGGCTGGTAGTGGCATTTTCTAAATTTCTCGTGTTAACCATATTTATAAACTTCTCGTGGGATTTAATGACTGTAAAACAATAATGATTATGTGTTATGCGAGCACTTGTATTTAGTAGTTGAATACACTTTTTAATATTTTTAGGGGCTTGTTCATAATAATAATAATAATAATAATAATAATAATAATAATAATAATAATAATAATAATAATAATAATAATAATAATAATAATAATAATAATAATAATAATAATAATAATAATAATAATAATAATAATAATAATAATAATAATAATAATAATAATAATAATAATAAAAATAATAATAATCTTTAATCTTTATTCATCTCTCTAGTTACAAAAGTTGTGAAAGCAAAAATCTTATACTTTATATGCCTTAATGCAAAACTGAAATGGGTTTCTTGTGGGGACGAATAAAAATAATAATAATAATAAATGGTAAATAAAATTATAATCTCATTAATGTGGATTAGATGAAAGATCACTATTGAGTTCCAGTTAAATAATAAAGATTAAAAGGTTCCCCAAAATCCTTGTGTCCAAGGAGTTCTTATTGAAGTCAAGCTGTTGAAGTTTTTCTTGTAAGACACGGTGATTTATGGTTTGAAGTGTCACCCAGGATAGATGTATGCTCTGTGAAGGTACTGCAAATAGTGGACCGGTTCTTTATGACACCTTCATATGCTTAGAGCTATTGACCAATATGGCTCTAGTAGTTGGCATTGCAGCCTGTGCGCTAGTAAATATATATAATTGAGGACCTCAAATGCAGAAGGAGCATATCATTGAATCTATATAGGTTGCAGATTTTATATTTAATAATGGGGAAAAATATAAATCTTCCTGAGCGAAATGAATTAGATGATACAAGATTTACTGCCTCAATAAGCTTTGTTGTGTTAGAACCAATAAATAGAATCTTGAGGTAAATCATTTGCTTAGGAACATCAGTAACTGGAAGTTTAGGACTCAAGTAATTGTTCATCAAATTACTTACTAATGTTGGCAGAGAAGTGCTGTGGAAACAAATTGAAGTTATTAAATTTTATGAGATATTAAATTTCTAGATGAAAATTAATTCATGTAAAGCTGGGTGTAAATGCACAGAAGACTCTATCTACTTTGAAGGGTCAACGAAGTTTAAATTTGGTAGGGAGGAAACTAAAGAAATTTAGCCCCAACATGGTAGTAGTGGGTTTCTTGAACAAAGAAGTAGCAAAAGTAATTAAAATATCATGAAACGAGAGGGAGTTGTTCTGCATGCTTTCTACTGTAAACGTTATATTCGGGTATTAAGAAATTTTAAGAAAAATGAAGGATTGATGTTGATTCCGAAAAATCACAAAACAATCGTCAATAGATATTTTGTAAACTGTTAGTTTAAATTTGCTTATTCAACCAGAGTTATTCGTGAAAGCACATGAATGTATCAGCAAAGGCAGGGCTAAGGGGTGAACTCATTGTCAAGCCATCTAGTTGGGAACAAAGTTCATTGTTGAGCAGAAAATTATAGGTTATCTGTAACAAGGATAAGGAACCTCAGTATTCATAGAATCTGTTTAGGCAGTTAATATTTACTTGGGTCAAAATGGTCAACAGCTCAGGATGAGGGTCTCTAAGCACTTTGGGGTGTCATATAGAACCATGCCACAATTAATATTCCCAGAGCATTCACCAATCCGGGACCACTCCTCAAACCATAACTACCGTATCCTACAAGAAAACTTCAGAATCCTGACTTCAGCAAACAACTTCCTGGACAGAAGAATTTTGGAGAACCTTCAGTATTACACCAAACCTCAGTAGTGATCTCACATCTATTCAACTTTTTGCACATTGAGTGAGATTATAATAAATATTATAACACAGGTTCTGCAAGAAAAAAAAATTATAAACCTGCATAGGTTTTTTTCATTTTTTTTAAATTTTATATATTTTGGAGTGCTGAACCTGAAAATAAACTCCTTTTTCCCATCACATATAAGTTTCTTACAAAGAAAAAAGGATTGTAATGAATCAACACTGCTAAATCAAAAAGGCATCATCTTATTATAAAATTAAAAACATTTAAATTTGTTATTCATGAAACACAGTTGTTTATAAATGTTAATTATTTTATTCTGTTGGCCTGTAAATCCTTTGTTTCTTCTCTTTCAAAGTTCTCCTGGTGCCCTTTCGTTTTCCAGAATTCACAGTTTCCCTTTTAAGCATCTAACAGTAAGAACCCATCATATTCAAATCCCATCTTCCCTGGTAGCGTATCTCCATTTCCATAGCATCAGGGTGAAATCTTTCCCACTGCTGCTCACTATAGTCTCCGAAGTTTTCGGGACAGTAGTCTATGTGCAAAAATAAAAATGAATTTTTAAGCTCATGTTACAGCCTTGAGCTTTGAATGCAGCTAGCATGAGTTCTTCAATATTTTGTTATTTCCCAAAAACTTATGCTCTACTTCTTTAAATGTATCTCACGCTTTTCCTTCAGTTTCATTTATGGACTTTGGAAACAAGGAATCAGACAAAAGTTTACGTATGTCTGATCCAACAAAAACTCCCTCTTTCAACTTGGCCTTAAAGAGTTTTGGGAACTTGGAACATAGGTAATTGAAATATTTTTCATCTTTTGGTAGAGATTTAAGAAATTATTTCATTAGTCTAAATTTGATATAAAGAGATGGTGGGAGGACGTTTTCACAAGGAAGTTTTCTTGATGACTTTCTTTTCACCAGGAGTTAGGGTGTCTCGAAGTGGTCAGTTGGTTTTTTCCCTCAAGCACAGAAAGCAGGAATATTTTGTATAGTCTGCCTGTTGGCTCAGCAACATGTTTAGAATTTTAAAATCTCCACACACCATCCAGGGATGACCTTCATACTTGATTTTCTCAAGAATTAGAGCCAAATCCTTATGATTTTATTCTAGATACACCGAGTGTCCAAATGGAAGTGATGCAAAATTATTTCCATCATGCAGCAAAACTTGCTCATAAAATCGAAAAGTTGATTTTTTTCTCATTTTCTGGGAGGTAGGAGATCAAAAATAAGTTCTATTGCCCTACCTCCATGAAAATGCTAAAAAATAAATAGCAAAAATTGAGAAAATTTTTCAATTCCTACAGAAGTCGACCCTCATATGGTACTTAAACGTCTGAAAAAAAGGAGTTCAAGAAGATAATTTCGGTTTCAGTTGAGTATGGGTCGATTCTCTTGAGATTTAATGGGCGAGAGCCTGTGAAACCATTTTAAGTTTAACTTTTGAAATATTCTGATCAAAGTTTGTGTAAGTTTTTAAATTCTTATAACTTTCTTGTCAATAGATATATCGGCTTGATATTTTAATATCCAAGGACTTGGGACCCCTGATTCCAAATCTGTAATCCTGGTTCTTCTGTATATTACCTTTTTTAAGTTAAAGGCCGATATACTAACCAAGGTGGTTGTCGTACTTTCTGAGCATACAAAAGAAAATTGACAAATTTGTGGGCCTATATCTTCTCAACCGTAGCAGATCAGATAGAAGAACGATCCACGAAGGCTTCCTTAGTTCTAAAAGACACGTACAATTAAGATATCAAATATTTTTGCTCTATCTTCTGTAATTTAGAATTTGTAAGAAATCACTAAACCTGATTTTTTTTTTTTTTTTTTTTTTTTTTTTTTTTTTTTTGAGGGGCCATATCTCTTAAACGGAAGCTCATAGAATCCTGAGATATTCATATTCTGGCTCAACATGACGAAATCTATTTTGCATAGGTGATTTAAGCGAAGTTTAAAGTTTAGTTTACATGACACCAGTTGTACACTTGAAAAGTCTGAAAAGATGAAAAAAAAATCTTATTTCAGGGAAGAGAATTCTGAATCTGGAGACCCTATCCCTCTACGACGTTCCGTTAAAGAGAGATCCCAGAAGCGCGTCGGTCTTAACTTATGATACAAGGATGCCTTATTATAGGTCGATTGTGCCATAAAATATGCGTCCGTGTGCCAGAGGGCAAAATTTGGCTGTCATTGTTCTATACCACTTATTTAAACCGAACTATAACGGTTAGAGAATCGGATTATATATAATTTGATGATCCATGGAACGTACTATACTAGTTTAAAATTTCAAGGATCTAACTATTACGGTTTTTTAAAAAGAAATTAAGGTTTCAATAAAAAGCAGTAGCGGCGATAAAGCACACGTTGACACCATGGTAGATACCCATGTTCAAGTATAAAAAGAAATCCATAAAGATAAAACAAAGTTATATATATATATATATATATATATATATATATATATATATATATATATATATATATATATATATATATATATATATATATATATATATATATATATATATATATATATATATATATATATATATATATATATATATATATATATATATATATATATATATATATATATATATATATATATATATATATATATATATATATATATATATATATATATATATATATATATATATATATATATATATATATATATATATATATATATATATATATATATATATATATATATATATATATATATATATATATATATATATATATATATATATATATATATATATATATATATATATATATATATATATATATATATATATATATATATATATATATATATATATATATATATATATATATATATATATATATATATATATATATATATATATATATATATATATATATATATATATATATATATATATATATATATATATATATATATATATATATATATATATATATATATATATATATATATATATATATATATATATATATACGCACATGAAAAATAACAAATTTTGCTTAAATTTTATTTTATAAAGTAGCAGAAAACTACTAAAAATTTCTAGAAGTAATAAAAAATATCGTTGGTTCGATACTGAGGATAAAATATCATATATATATATCAGTTTTGGAAATATTATCGATATTTTTTCGATACTATCGTAAAAAATATCGATATCGATGTATATCGAAACTCTTTCGGCATCCCTACTAATTTGATGATTTAAGAGAAAGGAGAAGAAGAGAGAACGTGCTCTATTTTGGAGTTTAAATAGTCGAAAAATTTAGGATAGTCATTAGAATTAGGAGATAAATAAACAGAACAAATTAATTTAATCGTAAAATGGCAAGAGAGCCCGAGTCATTGGTCCAAAACTGAGAAGACTCCAAATTAGAGACACGAGAACAAACAACAACGTTGCGCACATATGTACAACAACCCTCTTTGACTGAAAATTGAGGATAGATACAGTAGGAGGAAACAGAATAAAACACTCAAACATCTGAGTTTCTGTCATATATATATATATATATATATATATATATATATATATATATATATATATATATATATATATATATATATATATATATATAATATATATATATATATATATATATACGAACCCAACATTCTAGACCTTTTTCTAACTTCTAATCCTTCTCCTTATACTGTTAAACTCTTTCCTCCTCTGGGTTCATCCGATCATCTTCTTATCTCCGTATCTTGTCCTGTCTCTTCAAGTCTTCCGCAAGAACGGCCCCCGCCATCGGCGAGGAGACGTTTCTGGCATTTCGGTGCCACTAACTGGTCTGACTTGCGGTCGTACTTTTCTGATTTTCCATGGAATGATTACTGTTTCCGTGGGAGGGGTCCCTCGGAGTGCGCTGAGCGCATAACTGAGGTGATTCTCTCTGGCATGGAGGCGTACATTCCATATTCTTTCCCTTCCACTAAACCTAATAAACCTTGGTTTAACTCTGCTTGTTCTCGTGCTATCCGCCGCAGGAATGCTGCCTTCAGGGACTACCGTCGTCTTCAAACTCCAGAATCTCATGCAACTTATATTTCATCCCGGAATCGTGCAAAATCTATTCTTCGAGATACTAAAAACTCTTTTCTCCGTCGCAAATGCAATAATCTTTCTGGCTCCTCTTCCTCTCGCCCTTTCTGGCATTTTGCAAAAAATGTCAACTCTAACTTTGCTTCTTCCTCTTTCCCTCCTCTAGTATCTTCTGACGGTACAACTGCCGTTTTGCCTTCCTCTAAAGCTGAACTCTTTGCTCAAACTTTTGCCTTAAATTCAACCTTAGACGATTCCGGAGCTGTTCCTACTCCTTCAACCCCCTCTAACTCATTTATGCCTAAAATTGTAATTTCTTCTAAAGACGTCACTTCTGCTCTCTCTGAGCTTAACACTAAGAAGGCGTACGGTCCTGATGGTATCCCTCCTGTGGTTCTCAAAACTTGTGCTTCCGAGCTTGCACCCTGCCTTGGTAAACTATTTCGTCTATGTCTTTCTACTTCAACCTTCCCTTCTTGCTGGAAACGTGCGCTCATTCAGCCTGTGCCGAAGAAGGGGGACCCCTCTCAGCCCTCTAACTATCGTCCTATTTCTTTAACCTCCGTTCTTTCTAAAGTTTTCGAATCTATCCTTAACAGGAAGATTTGGAAACATCTCAATTCTTCTAATCTTATCTCAGATCGCCAGTATGGCTTTCGAAAGAAACGCTCTACTGGTGATCTTCTTTCCCTTCTCTCTGACTCTTGGTCCTCCTCTCTTCGGCATTTCGGTGAATCTTTTGCTGTAGCGCTGGACATATCGAAAGCTTTCGATAGAGTCTGGCACAAAGCTTTGATTTCCAAACTTCCCTCTTTCGGAATCTATCCTTCTCTCTGTGACCTTCTCTCTGATTTCCTTTCTGGTCGTTCTATAGCAGCTGTTGTAGACGGCCACCGTTCATCCTATAAATCTATTAATAGTGGTGTTCCTCAAGGATCTGTCCTATCCCCAACACTTTTTCTGTTTTTCATTAATGACCTTCTCTCTATTACTTCATCTCCTATCCACTCCTATGCTGATGACTCCACCCTTCATTACTCTTTTCATTTTGAAAGACGCCCCTTCCAGCAACAGTTAATAGAGGCAAGGAGGGTGGCCTTGGAGCAACTAACCTCTGATCTATCTCTCATTTCCAATTGGGGCAAAGAAAACATGGTCGTTTTCAATGCCTCAAAAACTCAATTCCTCCATCTCTCTACTCGACACAATCTTCCAAACAACTACGATATCTTCTTCGAAAACATGCAACTCAAACCTTCATCTCTCCTCAATATTCTAGGTGTTTCTTTTTCTCGTGATCTTTCTTGGAAAGATCACATTACCTCTCTTTCTAAACAAGCTTCTAAGAGGTTGGGTTTTCTGAGGCGCCTTCAGTATTTCTTCACACCACCCCAGTTGCTTGCTCTGTATAGGGGTGTTGTTCGCCCCTGTATGGAGTATGCGTCACACATCTGGGGTGGTTCCACACACACAGCTCTCCTGGAAAAGGTGGAGTCTAGAGCTTTTCGCCTTATCAATTCTCCTGCTCTCACTAATTCTCTCCAATCTCTTTCTGCCCATCGAAATGTTGCGTCACTCTCTCTCTACTATCGCTATTACAATGGACACTGCTCTTCTGAACTCTCTCGTCGCATACCTCCTCCATTAAGAAGGGTTCGTGCGACTCGTCTTTCTACACAGTCTCATCCTTTCTCTGTCCAACTCTCTGACCCCAGACTTAACCTCTATGCTCAATCTTACATTTACTCTACTGGTAAAGTCTGGAACACACTTCCTTCATCTATTTTCCCAACTTCCTATGACTTAACCACCTTTAAACGCCGTGTATCAGGTCATGTCGGCCTTTAATTTGACCATGTTTCCGACTTTCCTCCCAACTCTGGTGGAACAATGGTAGGCCTCTGGCCTTTGCCCACCAGAGGAGAAATAAAAAAAAAAAATATATATATATATATATATATATATATATATATATATATATATATATATATATATATATATATATATATATATATATATATATATATTTTATTTTTTTTTTTATTTTAAAAGTTCACATCTCACGGGCATTGCCCTATTCGAGGAGAGGAACGTTTCTAGGTAGTATATGCCTAGGATTCCCAAGAGGAATCGAACCGGCGCCCTCATGCACGTGAATCAATTACCGAGTGATTGACTCACGTTCTTGAGGGGGTCGGTATATATATATATATATATATATATATATATATATATATATATATATATATATATATATATATATATATATATATATATATATATATATATATATATATATATATATATATATATATATATATATATATATATATATATATATATATATATATATATATATATATATATATATATATATATATATATATATATATATATATATATATATATATATATATATATATATATATATATATATATATATATATATATATATATATATATATATATATATATATATATATATATATATATATATATATATATATATATATATATATATATATATATATATATATATATATATATATATATATATATATATATATGCGGGCCCAAGTTTTTACCTTTCAGAACAATTTTCTGCTACTCTAATAAAAAAAATGACTTACAAATATTTCTTCTAATCTTCTTTTTAATTATTTCCTTGACTTGGTTTTGAAATAGCACAAAAGTTAGACATTTATTTGTTATATATATTATATATATATATATATATATATATATATATATATATATATATATATATATATATATATATATATATATATATATATATATATATATATAAAACCCTATGTATTATATAGAGTTATACATAATAGTTCAGAGAGATATATTCTGCTCAAGGTTTACTTACAAGTTTTAATGTTAGCCTCATCTGCACGTGTTAGTTCTATTGTATTGTGAGTCGATCTCTATCTCAAGTAGGTATAAAATTTCGTAGGATCGTGGGCATGCATTTCAAGTAAATATAAATATCGATAAATAACGTGAGATCGATATCTTTGATCTTGGGCATTGAATCTGTGCCCGGCCGCTCTAATTTCTAAGATGGTGACACATGGAGAGTGAAATTCCAAGATTACTTGGAGATTCACATCTGACTACCCAGCCTTTTACATGTTTCTTTATATTTTAAAATAGAAGAAATCGTGAAGTTAAAGCAGTTTTGAATCTTATTCAAACAAAATGTTATTTCCAGAACAAAATATATTACCCTTCAACATGCTATAGTCAACAATAGGTTGCAAATAAAATTGAACTGGCATTACAACTTATATACAGTATATATATATATATATATATATATATATATATATATATATATATATATATATATATATATATATATATATATATATATATATATATATATATATATATATATATATATATATATAGCAACTTCAACATGATTGCTTCAATATTATTACTCAAATAGTTCGACACCTTCATTACTTAAACTAAAATGTATTTTGATATTTATTAAATTTTCAATTTGAACTTTATTATTATTATCAGATATTATTATTATCAGATAACCTTACTATTGGATAGGGACCATGGTACCTGCTTCTACTTTGTTTCTGTCATATTGTTGTTTCTGTACCAGTTCAAATTTAGTATGTTCTAAACTCGTTGGCATACATATTTTAGGTCTTTAGGCAGAAACTTCTGGAGACAGAGTGAGTCCCAAGAATAACTTCACCTTTTCTGCGTATGCTTAATTGAAAGTGGGAATGAGGACTCCACTTGCTTTATTAAAGCTCCATGGAGAGATGGTTGCAGTTCTTAAAAATAAAAGCACTAGGGAGAGAAGACCCAACCAATAATTTTGTGCATCCGACAGCATGACTATCAGAGACCTCAATATTTGAGTTTTCAGCAAGGCCATTACTTTGAGAGGAATAGGCAAAAGTAAATTTATGTTGGGATCCTAGCTCCTTATAAACACTTTTGAATAAATCAGAGGTTACCTGTCTTCCACGAGCAGAAACAAAAGTTCCTTCAACTTCAGCTATTGGAAGAAATTCTCTGGTAATTACTTCCACAATTGTAGTGATTTCAATATTTTTCAAGGGGATAGCAAAGAGATAGCTAGAGAACTTATCAATTAAAATTAAAAAATATTTATTAGTTTTGCATAATAGCATTTGAATGTAGATATGGACCACCTGAAATTTTGCAGATACTGGCCTATAAGATTCATAAGGTCGGCTTATTTTGCGTAGAGATTTAGATCTCTGACATTTATCAAAATTTGGAACAAACTGCTTTATCTATTAAGGTATATCTTCCATACAAAATGCTTCCTAAGAGATGCCAGAGTTTTCTTGACTCCAAAATGTCCAAGGGAATGTGAATAAGAGATAACAGGAGTAATGAAAGATTCTGGATCAAAAATACGAGGTGATTTTGGAAAAGATTAATGGAGAGCAAGTCATTTTTATAGTATTCGCTTATGATTAGTATTTTCTTGTCTGTTCATTTACGTATTTTTGAAGCCGAATATCAGTTTCTTGTGTTGTTTGCAGTTCTTTTTAATCAAATTAGCTCTGAAATAATTTAAATACATCATTGGCTGATATATGGAAAATAGATGACAGTGAATAGCAGTCACCCTTCTATTAAAGAATCCTGCTGGAGAGAAAGCTCTGGTATGACCATTGCTTCATCGCAGGGTGCTTCAGGAAGGATTTCTATCACAGTTGCTATAACTGGAGTAAAGAGCTTGCTGCCAATTTCACATCTGTATTTCCTGCAGAAGTTGAAGGAGCTGGAAATTTCAGTGTACATTTAGTGGGCTGTCGAGTATAATTCGTACTCAGAAAATCAGTTAAAATATTTTCTTCAGAGTTAATATGGTGCATTGTTAAATGAATTCCGACAGGAAAGTTGAACAACGTTGCTCTCTTGCTAACAAGTGATTGGCGTCACTCTCTTTTTAATTTTCATAAAATTACAGTTTCAAATTATATTTTAGCTTTTCTGTGTTATTTACTTCACGTGAACGTCGTTGAATAGGTTTAGCCTATGATAATTTCTTGCTTTCTTAGGCCTTCAGTATTTATTTTTTTTAAAAGGTTTTGAAAAAATTAGCCATATTATTTGATTTACATATCCATATATTTATTTCATATTTAAAAGTCACTTCTGGGTTGGTCTCCAAAGCTGCGAAGTTTGAATAGGTGTTCTTAAGTTTTTACCTTTCAGAACAATTTTCTGTTACTTTAAATAAAAAAAAATCATTTCTTAAAGATATTTCTTCTAATTTTCTTTTTAATTATTTCCTTGGTGGTTTTTGAAATAACACAAAGCTAGTATATTTATTTAAGAGTCACATATATTTACAAGTTTCAATGTTAGCCTTAACTGCAAGTGTTATTTCTATTGTCGATCTCTATCTCAAGTAGATATGAAACATCGTAAGATCGTGGGCATGCATTTTAAGCAAATATAAATATCCATAAATATCGCGAGATCGATATTTTGGGTCTTGGGTATACGTTTCAAGTAAATATAAATATCGATAAATATCGTGAGACCGATATTTTGGGTGGGGGCATACGTTTCAAGTATTTATAAATACCGATAAATATCGTGGCATAAATATCTTGGATCGTGGGCATGCAGTCTGTGCCCAACAGTCCTACTTTATATATATATATATATATATATATATATATATATATATATATATATATATATATATATATATATATATATATATATATTATATATATATATATAATATATATAATTATTATTCCATAACTTGCTTGTATTCAACTTTATTTTTACTTCATATTTATTTTTTACTTGTTTTTATGGCATCTATCCTATTTGATTACATTTTAATCTTTCTACCTAAATAAACACATTTAAAGTTAGTGTCAATTAAAAATGTATTTAAAATGAAACGTTTGTTTTTGAGTACTTTCTTAATCCTTCTGTTGAAAACTAACAAAGTAATTTTCTGTTTGTAAGATCGTGATTTCACCAATTGAAATGGAGCGTTTTTTTTATTATGAAATAATGATGAGGGTTTTTTCAAGTACAATCTTTTCTTATTGTGTAATTTTTAAAATCTCTAATGCTATTTTCCTATTTCTTCTGAGACCAGAGCTAAAGTAAAAATCTGGAGAGGTAATAAATACATTTATTTTATACATTTACAATATATTATTTCTAAATATATATATATATATATATATATATATATATATATATATATATATATATATATATATATATATATATATATATATATATATATATATATATATATATATATATATATATATATATATATATATATATATATATATATATATATATATATATATATATATATATATATATATATATATGCTATTATATTCATATATATATATATATATATATATATATATATATATATATATATATATATATATATATATATATATATATATATATATATATATATATATATATATATATATATATATATATATATATATATATATATATATATATATATATATATATATATATATATATATATATATATATTATATATATATATATATATATATATATATCCTCCGGTGGTCAAAGGCCAGAGGCCTACCAAATTACCCCGGAGTTGGAAAAAAAACTATCTTGGTCGATGAAGGCCAATATGTCCAGATACATGGCGTTTGAAAGTATGCAAGTCAAAAGAAGTTGTGAAAACAGATAAAAGGAGTGTGTTCCAGACTTCACCAGTAGAGTATATGTAAGATTGAGCATAGCGGTTAAGTCTGGTGTCTGACAACTGGAAAGAGAATGGATGAGACTGTGTAGAAAGGCGTATCGCACGAGCTTTTCCCAATGGAGGAAGTATGAAGAGAGAGTTCAGAAGAGCAGTGTCCGTTGTAATAGCGATAGTAAAGAATGAGTGACGCAACATTTCGACAAGAAGAAAGAGATTGGAGATGGAGAGAGTTGATGAGATGAAAATCTCTAGAATCTACCTTCTTAAGGAGAGCTGTATGAGTGGAACCACTCCAGATATGTGAAGCATACTTATAGAGAGCAAGCATACCTGTGAAGCATACAAGCAAGCAAATAGGGTTGGCGTGAAGTAATTCTAAAGGCTCCTTAGAACACCCAATCTCAACCATATATATATATATATATATATATATATATATATATATATATATATATATATATATATATATATATATATATATATCGTATGTGTGTGTGTGTGTAGTAGTAGTAGTAGTAGTAGTAGTAGTAGTAGTAGTAGTAGTAGAAGGCTCATTTTGGGGCTCAAATGATACCGAATTTTCTCCTCACTTCCAGTCGGTCATGACCGCCCGAGGAAAAAAGGTATTAACGATTTGAAATTTTTTTGACCGTGCAGACGTATTTTTGAATGCGGATTTTAAAAAAAAAAATGGCTTTTCCCCTTGTGTTCTGAGGGAGTGTGCTTCCGAGTTAGCGCTTTTACTTGTTCAGCTCTACTATTTGTGTATTAATACTAATGCTCTTCCTCAAAGCTGGAAGCGCTCATATATTCAGCCGATCTCGAAAGGTAACTGCTCTGACCTTTCCAACTATGGGCCTATAGCTCTCACTTGTGTTTTGTCTAAACGTTTTGAAACTCTCCTCAACTCTCATTTCCTGGATCATTTGGAGTCTCATCCTCTTCTCTCAGATCATCATCAATGTGGCTTTCGTCGCTCGAGGTGAAGTGGTGATATACTTTCATATATTACCCATCTATGGTCTTCTGCCCTTAGGGACTTCGGGGAGTCTTTCATGGTGGGCTTGACATATACAACTTTTGACCTTGTATGGCATGGGTCGCTGCTCTCTAAGCTCCATTCCTTTGGGTTTCCTCATTCTCTTTGCTTACTATTGTCTAGTTTTCTCTCAGATCGTTCCATTTCAACACTAGTAGATGGAGCGACCTCTTTCTCGTTTTCTGTCAACTGTGGTGTTTCTCAGGGTTCTGTTTTATCTCAAACTTTATTCTTACTTTGCATTAATTGCACTTTTAACTCTCTCCACTCTTATGCTGAGGACTCAACTTTACATCTACTCAATTCAAATCTGTTCCCTCATTTGCTTTTAGAGTTGATTCTCGTCTCCAACTTTCCGATTCTATTCTTGCTGATCTGGATAGGATTTCCCGGTGGGGTTATAGCAACTTTTTAAAAACTCAACTTCTTCACCACATCTCTCACTCAAAAATACCTTCCAACTTTTATATCTTCTTCGATGGCTCTCCCTTCTCATCTGTAAATAGCATTAACATTCTTAGTCTAAACATAAACAATGAATTATATTGAAAACGACATTTCACAACAGTTGCTAAGGCTGCCTCTAAGAAATTGGGAGTACTATTCAGGTTGCATGAATTTTTTCCTTAAGAGTAGTTACTACAATTATATAAGGATTTTATTTGTTCTTGTATGGAGTACTATTCTCACTTTCGGGAGGACTCTGGTTCCTCCACTCTCTTAGAAAGGGATGAGTCCAAAGCTAAAAGATTAATAAACTGTCCCCTAATTTCAAACTCTCTTGAACCTCTGTCTCTGTTACGTGACGTTGGTGCTTTATCTCTTTCCTATAGGTACTATAATGGCAGATGTTTGAGGGAATTGGCCTGCCGAATACCACCTCCATTGCTTTGCTCTCGTTGCACAAGGGGTACCCTGCTTTCGCACGAATCTGTGTGAATGCTGGATACCCCAGGCTTGCCCGTTGTAATGCCTCCTTCTTTCCTCCCACCTCTGTTCTATGGAACTCTCTACCATCATCGATTTTTCATCCTGCATTTCATTTTCTCTTCACAAGGCTGATGTCTCACTCACCTGTGAGATGTGCGTTAGGTTAGAGTTCTTGGTGGGTTTTCTTAATCTTTTATCTACTGGATACGCTCCCTCTTTAAAAAGAGCTTTGCCAGTGAGTGTTGGTGAACTGTAGAAATATATATATATATATATATATATATATATATATATATATATATATATATATATATATATATATATATAATATATATATAATTATATATATATATATAATATATATAATAATATATAATAATATATACAATATAATAATATATAATATATATTATAATATATATATATATATATATATATATATATATATATATATATATTATATATATATATATAATATATATTATATATATATATATATATATATATTATATATATATATATATATTAATAATGGAAGTTTCTTGGAAGGAGAATGAACCACACATTTCGAAGGTGATTTAATTATTCTCAAAATTCTGTTAAAAGCAAATATATCAACCCATATTAACACTACCCCACGAGGAGTTCAATATCTAATAATAATAATAATAATAATAATAATAATAATAATAATAATAATAATAATAATAATAATAATAATAATAATAATAATAATAATAATAATAATAATAATAATAATAATAATAATAATAATAATAATAATAGTTAACATATGGAAAAGTTTCATTTTTAATTAAAATACTTTTTCATTTTTATGAAAGCGATTTCAAATTCTGAATTAATTTTTAATCAAAATGGAATAATTATTTTGTTCTGTGGTCATTTGTAGTCAAAATTACTATGTCAGTTGGTAAATTGAAGCCGTTTTTTTATTAAAAGGCCATAGCTTTTATTTCAAATAAATAAAATGGAAAATGCAACACAAAAAATGTATCCATTTTTTGAGATGCAAAATTTACTAAATTCCCAATTTATTTTTCAAAGTTATTATTTTTGGGATACTTCGAAAAAAAAAATGTGAAAGTAGACAAGTACCAAATACATATTAAAAATAAAATAAAAAAAATAAAAATTTTAAAGTAAATTAATTTTAAAAGAAAGTAAAATAGGAAAAATATGAGCATAACAGTTAAAGCGAAACATAATCAACCTTCATTACCCTAATAATTATAGCTATAGAGGAAGAAGAGAGAGAGAAGAGTAGTTTTATGGCATAAGAAAATAATCATTTAAAAACACATCAGTGAGAAATGAAACGAGAAGAGATGGACGTTCAGACATTTCATAGTGACACTTTTGTCCACTCTTTTTTTAAATAAAACATTTAATTTTAACTATAGAAAGATGAAACTTCGCAAATGAGTATAATTGGAGACGATGCAGATATTTGTATTCTTGTAAAATTTCTATTGGGGCTACGATTTGGAAGATATCTCACCTCAACTTCTAGATCGACCCCTTCAAAATTTCAACGATGATTTTTTTTTCCGAAAAGTTAAGTGAAAGATATAGAAACATTTTCATCTAAGGTTTGTTTTCGATTGAATCACTCCATCGTGTTTTCATGGCTTTTGTGGATTTTTTCCTTTTTTTGGAAAAAAAATCCATAAAAACTAGACGTTGAGGTGGGCTACCTTCCAAACCGTAACCCCCACAGAAATTTTTCATGAATACAAAAATCTGTATCGTCCCCCATTATACTAATGTACCATGTTTCATCTTTGTTTTGTAAAAATTAAAAGTTTTATTTAAAAAAAAATAATCGGGTTAAAAATGCCATAAAAAAAAAAAAAGTCCAAACCCCATAAATTTATTAAGACAATACAATAATAAACAATAAATTGTGCACCTTCTTAGAATGCAGAAAATTATGTACCTAATACAATACATATATATATATATATATATATATATATATATATATATATATATATATATATATATATATATATATATATATATATATATATATATATATATATATATATATATATATATATATATATACTATAAGGGATATGAGGAAATTTCTTTCTTACCTGGTAATATTTCTGGAAACTCTTCCTTTTAGCAATGATGCGACCATGCTCGAATTCCCAATAATACCAAGTATGAATGTTATAGCATGAGTCACAATAATGGGTACAAACATTGGTACGAATAAGTGAGGACTCTTAACTTCCATCGGATCCTTCAAATAAATGAGCCACGGAGGAGTGCTTCGAGTCCCATTGTAAAAATGACGCTCTTTTAAAACAATAAACGCTGTTGAATTGAAATCGCTTTTCATATTGTACGAAAAATCGTGTGTAGTTTGTCTCAATGTATTTTCGTTAAAAAATGTTTCCAACGTAATGTTTGTTTCTTCGAAAGGGAAAATAATTGATTTTGAAGGGGAATCGAACAATCTCACTTTAACTAAGTCATAATTGTTTGTTATATTTTCCAATTTTGTAGAATATTCGTCTATAGACTCCGACATATTTGTATTTTGCTCTATATATATATATATATATATATATATATATATATATATATATATATATATATATATATATATATATATATATATATATATATATATATATATATATATATATATATATATATATATATATATATATATATATATATATATATATATATATATATATATATATATATATATATATATATATATATATATATATATATATATATATATATATATATATATATATATATATATATATATATATATAGAGAGAGAGAGAGAGAGAGAGAGAGAGAGAGAGAGAGAGAGAGAGAGAGAGAGAGAGAGAGAGAGAGAGAGAGAGAGAGAGAGAGAGAGAGAGAGAGTAAGAGCAGTATGTGGTATTTATAGAAGAAATAGTCAGGAATGTTAGAATAAAGAAAATGTTGTGGATGGAGAAAGAATATGGTTGAGAGAGCTGAACAAAGTATGGTGAGATGGTTTGGACATGTTTGTAGAATAAATGAAGAGAGAATAAGGTATTTGTTTCAGAAGTGGAGGGTGTGAGAGAAAGGGTGAGACTGAGGGGAAGTTGGATGATTAATGTCAAGAAGCTGTTAAGGGATATAGGGATGAATTGGGAGGAGGGTGTGATTTATAGGAATAAATGGAAAAGATTGATGAATTGGTGTGTGTTTGGGATGGGTGTGGCCTGCGATAGACACTACCCAACAATCATGGAAAAGGTTGTAGGTATAAAAATGTAGCCATGGGGAACATAAAGTATTCCATGTCTTTCCCCAAGACCAGATAAAGGAAGAGGATTTAATGAAAGTTTAGAAAGTTTGGAGGAAGCAAGTAGGGAGGATGTTTCTGATGAAGGGAGATTTTAATGCAAGAATAGGAAGAAAGATGTAGGAATTAAAGAAATTTGAGATCTTTTGGAGAGGAGCTAAAGAGTGCAGATGGAGAAAGATTGGTAGACATGTGCGAAAGGGACAACTTGGAAATAATGAACTGTTTCTATCATCATAGAGGGTTTCGTATGTATACAAGATGCAGATGGAGTCAGACTTAAAGAAGTTTTTATCAGAATCTATAATAAATTACTCTCTCTCTCTCTCTCTCTCTCTCTCTCTCTCTCTCTCTCTCTCTCTCTCTCTCTTATAGGATAAGAGAATCGTGTGCGATATTAAAGTTGTACCTGGGGTGCCCTTGGATTCAGACTAAGGATGATAGTGGCAAAAATTAAAATAGATACTTTTAAGAAGCAGCCATTATGTAAAATTAATTATTAAAACGAAAAGCCTTAAAGTCCATAATGTAAAAACACAAATGAACGAAGAGTTGAATTATCCGGAGAAGATAAGAGAAAACACATGGGAAGATATTGAGAGGTGTTTAGAAGATATTGCAGTAGAGGCATTAGGGGAAGAATGGAAGGAGGTGGACGGAAAAGGCACATACATTGGTGGACTAAGGAAGTGAAATGAACAATAAAATAGAAGATCATAAGAATGAGTGAAAGGTTAAGGAGAAGTCTAGGATCTAGAATGGAATATGTGGTAGCTAAAATTAAGAAAAGATAATGATGAGAAGAACTGAAAGTGAGAGAGTGTGAGAGAGAGAGAGAGTTTGGATATGTTGGGTGAGAGGCTGGAGGAAAACCTCAAAATGATATCTGGACTGACCAAATCATACAAGATATAACCAAAGTGAATAACCTTAAAAATAGGAAAGTTGAGATATTAGTGATAAAGACAAGTTAACGAAATATTTAGAAAGTATTTTGAGTTTTTGCTGAATGCGCAACAGGGAGAAGAAAATCAAGTGGAGAGAAGGAGAGAGGAGTTTCAGGAAATGAATAAGGAGTTAGAGGAGTTCACGAGGAAGGAGTTTGAGCTAGCACTTGCCAAAATGAAAATGAGTAAGACTCCCGGAGTGTATGGAATAGGGGTAGAGCTAATAACTTATGCAAGTGAACAAACTAAAACACATATTTCCATTACTGAACATAGATTGTGTAGGGATCAAATGCCGAAGAAATGGGGAAAGACAGTATTAATTTCAATATATAAAAACATAAGAGATTAGCATTTATTCAAATTACAGAGGTATATCATTTAACAAACAATTTATAATGATAGAAAAGAGATTGTGGGAAATAATTAGCCACAGTTGGAGGAGGAACAGCGTGGTTATAGACAAGGTAGAAGAACAACGGATTATCTTTGGTTTGAGATGGACAATTGAGAAGACACGGAAATATAAACATCCGAGTGAATCATTTTAATAGATTTACAGAAAAAGTTTGACTAGGTTCACAGAAGTAATGAAATATGAAATTGCTGATTAACGTAACATTGCCAAATGTGAATCTTGCATTGCCGAATTGTTCTGTTTCAATTTCAATCTGAGATATGTCGTCGAATTTCATTTTTAAAAAAATTTATCGAATATGTATGATGATTATCGATAGCGTATTACCTTTTCCAGAAATAGCAAAATGAACTATTAAAAGTATATTTATAGTAAACTGTCAAATGAAATATTTTCTTTACCGAAAATCTCTGAAATTTGTCCGAATGCTATTGCAAAATAGTACAATATGTATATATATATATATATATATATATATATATATATATATATATATATATATATATATATATATATATATATATATATATATATATATATATATATATATATATATATATTAACTAATTTTTTAACACCACTTTTGATAAAATAATAAAAAGTAAGACACTAAAAGAAAATCAACAAGAAAAATATATAAAGACAACAAGGCGAAGAATAAAAAATCGTATACGTTTCAGAGCATTAACTTTGCTCCCTGATCACTAGGCTGGTAAATAGAAGAATAAATTAATAACACAACCTCACACACCGACCAAACAAAAACGCAAGCCCAGCAACTTTTTTTTTTATTTTTTTTTTTTACACATCACCACCACTCACGGGCTAAGCCCTATTCAAGGAGGGGGTGTTAAAAGAATGAAAATGAAAGTAAATAGAGTACAAAATCCAGAAAATAAAAACCCCCCCTACAGTACCCACCTAACGCAAGTTTCTCAGGTGGGCGCAGACGCGGGCTTTAAAGAAATTGAGATTAAATGCGGAGAGAAATACAGAAGATGGAAGAGAGTTCCACAAAACAGAGGTGGCAGGAAAGAAAGAGGCACCACAGCGGACAAGCCTGGAGTTGCCTATGTCCACGCAGAATTGATGCGCGGACATTGCACCCCTTGTGCTGCGAGGACGCCGTAAAGGTGGAGGTACACGGGTGGATAGTTCCTTCGAGCATTTGCCACTGCAGTACCTATAGAAAAGTGACAAGGCACCAACATCACGTCGCAAAGATAAAGAATCAAGAGAATTAGAAAGAGCGGGACAGTTTATAAGTCTTTTAGCCTTTGACTCAACCCTATCCAAAAGACGGGTGAAACCTGAGCCACCCCAGATGTGAGAGCAGTACTCCATACAAGGGCGGATGAGACCCTTGTATAATTGGAGTAACTGCGAGGAAGGAAAAAATTCTCGCAGTCTAAACAGAACTCCCAGCTTCTTTGAGGTCGCCCTAGCAACCATTGTGATATGAGGTTTCCAAGACATTTTTTTGTTTATGTGAAGGCCAAGGATGTTTATATTGTCAACAGGAGAGACGGGAGAACCATCGAAAGAAATAGAAAAGTTAGGAGGTGTCTTTGAGAGAGATATTTCTAGAAGTTGAGTTTTTAAAGAGTTGAATTTCACAAGGTTGAGACGACCCCACTGGGAAATTCTATCCAGATCTGCAAGAATGGAATCGGAAAGATGTAGACGAGAAGCAACTCTAGATGCAAAGGAAGGAGCAGATTTGAAATGAGTAGAAGAATGGAGGGTTGAGTCATCGGCATATGAATGTATAGGGTTAGATGAACAGCTGAGAAGATCATTAATGAAAAGTAAGAATAGAGTAGGAGACAAGACAGAACCCTGAGGAACACCACTATTGACAGGAAAGGAAGAAGTCGCTCCATCAACAACAGCCGAAATGGAACGATTAGAAAGAAAACTAGACATAAGTAAGCAAAGAGAAGGAGGAAACCCAAAGGAGGGGAGCTTGGAAAGCAGTGACGCATGCCATACCCGGTCAAACGTCTTTAGATATGTCAAGCGCCACCACGCAAGTCTCCCCATGGTCCCTAAGGGCAGAAGACCATAGATCTGTGAGATAGGAAAGTATATCACCAGTAGACCTCGAACGACGAAAGCCATACTGATGATCAGAAAGAAGGGAATGAGATTCCAGATGATCTAAGAAGTGAGAGTTAAGAAGGGTTTCAAAGATCTTAGACAGAATACAAGTGAGAGCTATAGGGCGATAGTTGGAAGGATCAGAGCGGCTACCTTTCTTCGGAATAGGTTGGACTATTGTGCGCTTCCAACACTGAGGGAAAGTACTAGTATTGAGGCATAGAGAGAAAAGTTGAACGAGGGACGGAGCCAGCTCAGAGGCACACTCCCTTAAAACTCGGGGAGGAATGCCATCCGGGCCGCTTGCCTTCCTAACGTTCATAGACTTCAGAAGCCCATGCACCTGGTCAAATGAAATCACAGGCAAAGGCATGGGACCTCTGAAAGGAGAAGAAGTAGGAGGAGGATTGCCGGAGTCGTCCAGGGTAGAATTAGAGGAGAATAGGAGGCCGAAGAGATTAGCCTTTTCAGTTGGAGTGTTAGCAGCAGAACCATCGTAGCGAATAAGAGGAGGAAAGGAAGATTTACAGAAATTGTTGGAGATGTTTTTGGCAAGAGGCCAGAAAGATTTTTCAGTAGGAGAATTTAGGAGCTCAGCACACCTTCGTTTGGTGAAAGTCTGCTTTGCTCGTCGAAGAATATCCCTGCAACGATTCCGATCTGAATGAAAATTAGCTAGAGTGATAGGAGAAGGAGAATTTTTCCACTGTCGATACGCAATGTCTCTAGCCTGAATGGCACGAGAACAAGCATGATCGAACCATGGATTTTGAGGAGAGAAGGATTTAGTTGAAGAAGGAATGAACCTGCTCATCCCATCAACGATTACGGCCCCCACCTTATCGGCAGAGACCGAAGCGTCTCCAGAGACAAAGCAGATCACTCCAGGAATAGTTAGCGTAGAAGCAACGCAAAGCCCCCCAGTCAGCCCGATCAAAGTGCCAGAAGATACGCTTAGGGCAGGGTGGAGCAGTTGGAGAGAAAGCATGAAAATTAAGACAAATTAGATTGTGGTCGGAGTTACCAATAGGTGCGAAGATAGCATATTTATAGAGAGAAGGACTAGTAGTGAAGCATAAATCAAGAGTGTTCAAGAATTGGTTCAAGAACCTATTCTGACAACTCACAAATCGCGGAAAAATTAGTCTTTAAAAATTAATTTCAGAAATTTTACGTCGAATAAACCAGATGCGAAATTGAAACTTTTTTGAGGTTTTAATAAAAAATGATTCTATGAGTCTATTTAAATTATTTGATTTAGAATTGAAGATAAAGCTGGCACTCCTCCAATCTATCAAATGTTGTTCAGTAATGTGTAATTAAATAGCGTTACTTAAATTACCTCTTCTGACTTCGGCTTTATGTTTCTCAAAACGAAAATATAGGGTTTTATTGGTTTCGACAAAGCATGAGTTTTGGCATGTGAGACAGCGGACCCTATATACTCCACCACTTCATTCCGTATGGGTTGTGTTATTGGAAATTAAGATATTGCAAATTTTATTCGGAAGTTAAAGACAAAAATGTAAATTGTAAATTGAGGCTATAGAATGACGAAGAGAAAGGAGAGGTTCAGCTTAAGGAATTACAATTGCATTTTGTGGATAGGTATGAGGTACTGTATTTGGGCCGTTGTAGAATCAAAATTTGGCTCTATGGTATTGCTTATAGACAAAATACTGAGTGTAACTCAGAGATAAAAAACTGATGGAAATCAAGGGAAATTTCGGCATCCAAAAATATGGGATCAGTAAGGTTAATGGCGCGTAAAAAAGAATTAAATATTATATTTTGCTTAATATATACAAGAATTGATAGATTGGAGGGGTGCCAGCTTTATCTTCAATTCTAAAGCAAAAATTTAAATAGACTCAAAGAATCATTTTTATTAAAACCTCAAAAAATTTCATTATCGCATCTGAATTTTTCGACGTAGATAACACTCTCGTAAAATTTCTGAAATTAATTTTTAAAGACTAATTTTTCGCGACTTATGAGCTGTCAGAATGGGATGTCGTCAAGATGCCGGGTTTACACTTTTTGTTTGGTCGGTGTGTGAGATCGTGTTATTGTTAGCGTAGTGATCTGAGAACAAGGTTAATGCTCTGAAACGAATACGATTTTTATTCTTCGCTTTGATGTCTTTTTTATTTTTCTTGTTGATTCTCTTTTAGTGTTTTACTTTTTTATTATTTTATCAAAAGTGGCTTTAAAAAATTAGTTAAACATTACGGAAAATAAGTAAGATATATATATTATATATATATATATATATATATATATATATATATATATATATATATATATATATATATATATATATATATATATATATATATATATATATATATATATATATATATATATATTATATATATATATATATATATTATATATATATATATATATATATATATATATATATATATATATATATATATATATATATATATATATATATATATATATATATATATATATATATATATATATATATATATATATATATATATAATATATATTATAGAAATAGAATAAAATTTTCGAGAAAATCTTAGAACTTCATTTTCGGTTTATATTATTTCATATTACTTTTCATATTTTTAGCCTATATCATGTTTTAAAAATATTCTTTACTTCAGAATACCCTCCTATGATAAAACTTGACCCAAGTCGTCGACAGGTAAAATGATCAACACTGTTTAAAAAAAAATCGATCGATTATTTTCTAACATTGCATTTTCTTGCCTATAACTTAATATATCTTTAATTATTTATATTACAAACCTTCCCAAAAAAGTTTAGCTTTCGTTGATATTTAGGCCTATTATTATTATTATTATTATTATTATTATTATTATTATTATTATTATTATTATTATTATTATTATTATTATTATTATTATTATTATTATTATTATTATTATTATTATTATTATTATTATTATTATTATTATTATTATTATTATTATTATTATTTTTATTATTATGATTATTATTGTTATTATTATTGTTATTACTGTACGACATAAATAATATTGAAATTGCAAATGCATGTCCACTGACCATTAAGTACTGTATTTTAGGTTCAATATTCTTCAAAAATCTTGAAGATTCTTTTTCAAGTGAATTGTTTAATAAAATTAGGATGTATTGAAAAGGCATGAAGCAGCTGGTTGCATCCTGTCGATTTTCTGTGTATTTTAAAAGATAGATTATTATTGTCTTGTATTATTAAAAGATCCGAAAAAGATATCCAACCATCGGTCTGTGCTTCAAAAGTAAATTTAATAGTAGTTGTTAGCTGATTTAATTTCAATAAGAATTCTTGAAACGAGAATGAGTTGGGAACCAATACTAAAATACCATCAACGTATCGGTATCAGAACTTTATTAAATTTGGTTCTGGGATATTGGAAATCAAATAAATCTCATAGAATTCCATATATAGGTTGGCCAAAATAGGGCTAAGACCATATTGATGATATTTTAATATTGGTTCCCAAATCTGCAAGAATTCTTATTGAAATTAAATCAGCTAACAACTACTATTACATTTACATTTAATAGTATAAAAATTAAAGAAAAAAAAATTTAAGATTGGACCCTCCCCTTTTCCTAACAAAATTTTATAATTTATCATTCCACTCTCCATCAATTTTAGTATAAAAATTCAGAAGAGGTTGCTCACAAATCTTTAAAAAAAATAGGAAAAATAAATAATGACCTA
>SEYY01005152.1:0-23506 GCA_009176605.1 Armadillidium nasatum | reverse complement strand
GAGAGAGTGACCAATAATTCGACAGGCAGAAAGAGATTGAAGAGAGTTAGTAAGAGCAGGAGAGTTGATGAGACGAAATGCCCTAGACTCCACCTTCTCTAAGAGAGCTGGTGTGGAACCACTCCAGATGTGCGAAGCACACTCCATACAGGGGCGAACAACACCCCTATACAGAGCAAGCAACTGGGGTGGCGTGAAGCAATTCTGAAGGCGCCTCAGAACACCCAACCTCTTAGAAGCTTGTTTAGAAAGAGAAGTAATGTGATCTTTCCAAGAAAGATCACGAGAAAAAGAAACACCAAGAAATTAAGGCAGATGAAGGCTTGAATTGTGTGTTTTCGAAGAAGATATCATGTTGTGGAAGATTGTGTCGAGTAGAGAGATGAAGGAATTGAGTTTTTTGAGGCATGAAACAACCATGTTTTCTCTGCCCCAATTTGAAATAACTTAAAGATCAGAGGTTAGTTGCTCCAAGGCTACCCTTCTCGAGTCTATCAACTGCTGTTGGGTGGGACGTTTTTCAAACTGGAAGGAATAATGAAGGGTGGAGTCATCAGCATAGGAGTGGATAGGAGAAGAGGTAATAGAGAGAAGGTCATTAATGAAAAGTAGAAAAAGTGTTGGGGATAGGACAGAACCTGAGGAACACCACTATTAATAGATTTAGAGGAAGAACGGTGGCCGTCTACAACAGCTGCTATAGAACGACCGGAAAGGAAATTAGTGAGAAGATCACAGAGAAGGATAGATACCAAAAGAGGGAAGTTTAGAAATCAAAGCTTTGTGCCAGACTCTATCGAAGGCTTTCGATATGTCCAGCGCGACAGCAAAAGATTCACCGAAATGCCGAAGAGCGGAGAACCAAGAGTCAGAGAAAAGGGAAAGAAGATCACCCGTAGAGCCTTTCTTACGAAAGCCATACTGGCGATCTGAGATAAGATTAGAAGAATTGAGATGTTTCCAAATCTTCCTATTAAGGAGAGATTCAAAAACTTTAGAGAGAACGGAGGTCAAAGAAATAGGACGGTAGTTGGAGGGTTGAGAGGGGTCCCCCTTCTTCGACAAGGCTGAATGAGCGCACGTTTCCAACAAGAAGGGAAGGTTGAAGTAGAGAGGAAAGACGAAATAGTTTACCGAGGCACGGTGCAAGCTCGGAAGCGCAAGTTTTGAGAACCACAGGAGGAATACCATCGGGACCGTACGCCTTCTTAGTATTAAGCTCAGAGAGAGCAGAAATGACATCTTTAAAAGAAATTCTAATTTTAGGCATAATTGAGTTAGAGGGGGTTGAAGGAGGAGGAATAGCTCCGGAATCGTCTAAGGTTGAATTAGAGGCAAAAGTTTGAGCGAAGAGTTCAGCTTTAGAAGAAGGTAAAACAGCAGTTGTGCCGTCGGAGATATTAAAGGAGGGAAAGAGGAAGAAGCAAAGTTAAAGTTGACATTTTTTGCAAAATGCCAGAAAGAACGTGAAGAAGAACCAGAAAGATTATCGCATTTTCTACGGAGAAATGAGTTTTAAGTGTTACGAAGGACGACGGTAATCCCTGAAGGCAACATCCCTGCGGCGGATAGCGCGAGAACAAGCAGAGTTAAACCAAGGTTTGTTAGGTTTAGTAGAAGGGAAAGAATATGGAATGTATCCTCCATGCCAGAGAGAATCACCTTGGTAATGCGTTCTGCACACTCCGAGGGACCCCTCCCACGGAAGCAATAATCATTCCACGGGAAATCAAAGAAGTGACCCGCAAGTCCGACCAGCTTGCGGCACCGAAATGCCACAAACGTTTCCTTTCAATAGAAGGGGGTCTTTCTTGCGGAAGACTTGAAGAGATAGAAGAGGATACAGATATAAGGTGATCGGATGAACCCAGAGGAGGAAAGAGTTTAACAGTATAAGGAGAAGGATTAGAAGATAGGAAAAGGTCTAGAATGTTGGGTTCATCTCCAAGACGATCAGGGATACGAGTAGGGAGCTGCACCAACTGCTCAAGTCGTTTTGGATAGCGAAATGGAAGCACGTTCAGCTGTATCATGAGAACTAGAATAAAGCCATTGTCGGTGGTGAACATTGAAATCACCTAATATGATGATTTCAGAGAAAGGAGAAGAAGAGAGAATGTGTTCTATTTTGGAGTTTAAATAGTCGAAGAATTTAGGATAGTCAGTAGAATTAGGAGATAAATAAACAGAACAAATGAATTTAGTCGTAGAATGGCAAGAGTGTCTAAGCCACAAGGTGGAAAATTCGGAAGACTTCAAATTAGAGACACGAGAACAAACGACATCGTTGCGCACGCATGCACAACAGACGCCTTTGGCTGAAAATTGAGGATAGAGACAGTAGGAGGAAACAGAATAGGTTTGCTATGAATGCTCAACATCTGAGTTTCGGTCAAGAATAAGAGTGAGGTTTAGAAGAAGAAGGTGATTTTCAAAAGTGGAAATTAGTGCAGACAGCGAATGTTGCAGAAATTAAGGAAAAAAAAAAGACCGTGCATCAGGACAAGCCGGCAGCTGTGTCTTGGTGGCACCAACCCCATCACTGGAGGCCACCAACTCCCAAGTGGTGATGGGGGAAGGGGTGGATGAGGGGCTATATTTGGAAGCCGTCCCCGAGGCTTCTCCGAGGCTACTTTAGTTGTTTTAAAAAAAAAATATTTTTTAAAGGGTGTTTGTATTAATGTTTTGTGTGTGTAAAGGAGAGTTTACCCCGATTTAGAAGAAGGTGAGCGTGAATTGGAACGAACCATTGGGCACCGGGATGAGATGGAAAGTACCCTTAGCATCCCATATACTGATACTCGGGAGCGCTAGTTCCCTCCCCCATAAAGTATACAGGCTTTCAATGTGTATATATATATATATATATATATATATATATATATATATATATATTATATATATATATATATATATATATATATATATATATATATATATATTATATAAATAATAAATAATCACCTTCCCCAGGGGACTTAAGTCCTGTCAGTGGGATCTTTCGAGGAAGATCCCTGGGTTTCAAGGGCCCACGGCGGTACCGCTGGCTGGGCCAGGCCTATCGCGGATGCCGGAGATTATTCCCATCAGTGGCAAGAGCACTCCACTGATGTACTCGTTTAACGAGTATATATATATATATATATATATATATATATATATATATATATATATATATATATATATATATATATATATATATATATATATATATATATATATATATATATATATATAATATATATATATATATATATATATATATATATATATATATATATATATATATATATATATATATATATATATATATATATATATATATAATATATATATATATATATATATATATATATATATATATATATACACCTTCCCTTTTTTTACCTTCTCACCCCCTGACCACCCCCTGTTGAGGCGGCCACACTTCGCTAATGAAGCCTCCCGCCGCAGTCGGTCTCGTCCAGAGATCTTCCAAAGAAGTGATGCCCCAGAAGATTTTGGGGCGATAGTTGGAGGGACAGTCTAAAAGAAAGTGTTTTACGGTCTCCGGGGCCCTTTTGCATCTGGTACAAGTGGAAGATGTTGCCTGGTTTAAATTGAAATTGTGTTTGTAATGTTGTAAGTTTGGGTGGTGCCCGCATCTCAATCTTGCTAGTGAGATTTGTAAGTGTCTTGGGAGGTTGTTGGAGTCGGTGTTTATTTCGGGAGGGGGTTCGTTAAGGATGCTGTTTGGAGGTCTGTTGATCATATATGAATGTGTTAGTTGAGTGTGTATATGTTTGGTTGTTGTGGTATTGGGGTGAGGAGGGGGTATGTGATTTAGGATCTGTTTGTAAAAGGCGCCGGTGGACGATGGAGGCTGTGTTAGTCTCTGTGGGTAGGTTGTAGGAGAGTATTGTGACATGGGTGAGTGGGTAGATGTGTTTTTGCGTAAAATTGGGTGCCTATCATTTCGAGGTGATTCCTTATAGGTAGTATCTTGGTTTCGTTATGTAGGTGTTGTTGAGGGGTTGTGCGTGTGCAGCCGGTGATGGTGCGAAGGGCTTTATTTTGCGTTATTTGGAGTGTCGTTAAGTTTTGGTCGGAGAGCAGGGGGTGCCAGACAGGGGAGGCGTAGTTAATGGTGGGGCGTATAAATTGCTTGTAGATAGCAATTGAGGTTTGTATGTTGTTGTTTATGTCTGTGTTGGCCACTGTTTTGAGGATGTTGAGTTTTCTGTTTGTGGCTGATGTGGTATTTTGAATGTGCTTGGAGAAAGTGAGGTGAGTGTCAAATGTTAGGCCGAGAATTTTTGGGGTTTTGTTGAGGGGTATGGGGGTGTTGTTTAGTAGGACTTGTGGGTGGGTGTTGGATATGTGTTTGTCTGTTGTTATAAGGTTATGGAGGATTGTTTGGGGATGCCGTCAATTATATATATATATATATATATATATATATATATATATATATATATATATATATATATATATATATATATATATATATATATATATATATATATATATATATATATATATATATATATATATATATATATATATTATATATGGGACCGACCGGGGCTGGAATTTGGCCGGGCCGGGGTCACCAAAATTTGGCCGGGGCCGGGTTATGGCCGGGGTTTCCTAAAATTTGTAAAGAGGTCAAAAGCACTGAAATTTTAGGTTAAGAAAAAATATAAATATAAGGTTTATTTAATTGTAAGGAAGGAGTAGAATAGCCAACATTCACTTAAATTAATGATTATATGCATTTTCTCTAAAAAAAATCAGAAAATTACAGTTTTGTATATTTAAAGTTTAAAAAAAGTACAAAAATTAAAAAAAAAAAATATTAATAATTAATAATAGTGATTTAACACGTTTACCTAGGTAAGACCCAAAAGGTAAAGTTTGAAAAAATGTAAGATATTAAAATTATCAATTTAACCTGTATTTAAACATATCATTGTTATTTTATTGCTATGTATCAAACTTGTATCATTTAGCTGCATTATTTAAAAATTATTATTTTGTTTATACTTTCAGTCAATATGGCTAAAAGATCAGCTTCTTCAGTATTTGAATACTTTACAATGTTTCAGAATAGGCTCGAAATAGCTAAATGTTAACATCTGCAGTCAGAAAATTAGAAGAGAACCTCCGGGTGCTACAAGTAAAAAAAATTTCAACCAAATCTTTTGGAGTATCTAAATCAAAACACAAAGATGAACATTCACTAGCAGAAAAGAAAAAAAAGAAAATAACAGAAAAAAAAAAAATCTTAATTTTCTTATATTTTGTTTGAAATTTTTTTTTTTATTATTTGACTGATTGAGCTGAAATTTTCAAAGTATGTGAATTTTTTCCCGAACTTCTGAGTTGATTTCGAGCATTTTTTTTGAGTCTATAATGGTTTGAAACTTATTTGGACCCAAAGTTGAAAAAAATGAATAACTGGGTCAAACCACTTGTCCACATGAGCTGAAAATTTAACTGAATACCTTTGAACCAATTTCTTGCATTGGTGGGAATAGATTTTTGATATCACGTCTAGGAAAAAAGTTATAAGCACTTGAAAAAAAATTTGCAAAAATCGTACCCTTCTGGAGGAAAAAATTATTTAAAAAAAAAAATGCTACCTACTATTTTTTTTTTTTTGTGAATATTGTTTAGAAGAGGAACAGGGCAACAATTTTTATTTAGTGCATTTTTAAATGCCCTTTGTTTGAAGCGAGATATAGCCTCTCAAACTTTGGGAATTTTTGAAATTTGGCCAAAAATGGACCTTTTTGAAAGATATATCTCAAAACCAACGAATCTCATCGAATAAAGTACATAGAGGAATTTGTAGCCCCACCCCTCCTCCATACACACCAAAAATAGGAAATGTTATAGTTGTATTTTTTAAAAAAAGATTTTGTCTGAAAAAGTGGATTTTTTTAGTTCAAAAAATTTTTTTTTTCTATAGTTGGTCAGTTTTTGGCTTATAACATTTTTTCTATAACTCTGGAAACAAAAGTCTATTAGAGGCTTTTGTAGCCCATATAATTTCAAATAAATAGTCCAACTTTCAGCTCATTCTAAAAAGTGGTTTGGCACCTCCATTCTTTTGAAAAAAGGGTAAAATTTTCACAAACAAAAAAACAAAAAAAACTTTTAACCGTAATAGACTCGGAAAAACGCTAGAAATGGACTTTTCTTACCGGTAAAAAAATCTATATACACTGAAAGTTTCAGCAGAATCGGCTGAAAATTTAAAAAAAAAAAAAAAAAAAAATTTTTTGTATAATTTGCCATTTTAACCCCGGTTTTCCCTGATTTTTAGCCGGGGCCGGGGGGCCCGGGGCCCCGGTCATATATATATATATATATATATATATATATATATATATATATATATATATATATATATATATATATATATATATATATATATATATATATATATATATATATATATAAAATTTTGCTTATTTATTTACTTATTGATTTATTTTCAGCAAGATAAAATTATAAAATTTAACTTAGTAAAACAATGTATATGACAATATCAATAAGAATGAAGGAGATTTAACTATTGAATATTTTCTATTGTAATCCTTTTAGAGAAGAAATACACCAATGTGTTAAAAGATGTCTCAGAATAGATGTGTGATGTACAAGATACCACTGAAATGAAAATGAAAATTTGTGACAGTCGTGGAAGACAAAACAATTTAGGAGGAATTTATAGTAATAAAATGGCAAAAAAGTAAAACCCTTTGTATTATATATATGAAATAGCAGTTTGGTAACACCTAATCCAAAGACTGGAAAGTTTTTATATGAATCTGAAATTAAGAAGGTTAGGTTTCTACAACAGTGATGATGTTAATGATATTATGCCAGGGAAAAAACTTTCATTTAAAACAGGTGACAATAATAAAATTAATGTTCAAAATCGGCTGGTTTTTAATGAATTCAAAGGAATTGTATGAACTATTCATGGAAAACGTTTCCTACTTATAAGACAGGCTTTCAAAGTTTGCTGAATTACAACCTAATAAATATGTCATAGCTAGAGAAAATGGTACACACTGTGTGTATAATACAAAAAAATTTGAAATTTATGATACAAGGGACTAAATTAAAAAATATTACTCTCAGTGATGATTGAGAAGCGAAAGATCAGAAATCTTGTTTATCAAAAATCACATGTGATGAGTCAAATGCAGCCTGCCACCTTAATGTTTATAAAAAATGTTTGACGTTGAATAATTGCGATAGGGATTAAGCAGAAAAAGCTTGAAGAAACGATGGACCAAATTATCTACAAGCAATGGGTATCTCTTGAGATGCAATTTTAAAACATTAACCAAAATCCCAGAATTTCTAGAATCATTATGTTAGCAGTTGTAGGGTGTTGAAAAGACATTCTTTAATAACCAAAAAAACAATCTGAGCACTACAACTATTTTTGCTTTTTCTCACAGAGGCTGTGATCTCTCTTGACTTTGCTGAAAATTATTCTTTTGTTTAACAAGATGAGCCCTGATCTTTTCATTAGAACAATGACCAGGCAACAATCTTTCCAATAGCACTCTCCGTTAAGGATTCTACTTGTTTTAAATTTAATTTTAAAAGTATGGTATGTTTTCCTGAATATATCAAACATGACACAGTTGCTGTTCATTTATTTCAGGAAAAAATTTTCAAGTCAGCAGCAATACTAGACTCGAAAAAAATTTAAGACTTCTTAGATGGCTCTACTGTACAACAGTAGTTTGGAATTAAGGCCAAATGACATTTATTGGCATCAGCCCATGGTAAAGGAATATGTGGTAAGCTGGCTGGAATGGTAAAAACACTTGCAGCAAGGGCAAATCTTCACTGACCCTATGAACAAATTATGACACCATTACAGATTTTATGTGAGTAAGGACAACACTGATTCCTTTTGTTTAAATAATCAGCATCAAGGGAAAGAGCAAAGTTCTAAAAGAGCGATTTCTTTCTGCAACGATAATACCTGGCACCCAAAAGTTCCACTGTTTACTCACTGTGACATGTAAAGAGAAATTAACAAAGAGACTTTCAAAAAGTGAAGAATTTTACAAAGTTTCTTTGTAAAGAGAAGCTATGTAGAAGTGAAATTAAAAAAGTAACAATAAAAGTGAAAGAGTAATTACATGAAAGTACAATGAACAATGGTAGCTGAATGCAATTTTGTCTAAAAATGAGATAATGGATAATAAAAGTAATGTTTCTGCATTCTAAAGGCCCTGTTCTATCCTAAACTTATCCACAAGATTTTGAAGATATACTTGACATGCTTTTCTGCAGAATTCTGACCTTGGTAAAACTCAAATGTTTAACTACCACTGTATGGATGAAATAAACACAGCAACCTCAGCTCAATTACAAATTACTTTTTAATGAATTTGAAAATTGAAAACAAGTACAAATTTAACAAAGTATAGTTTGAGAAAGGTACAAAATGAAATTTTATATTTTACAATATTTTTTAAAGAATTTCATTTCTCCTAAATAATCTAAATAAATGTAGACAAGTCTATTTATTTATTTATCATTTTTACCTATTCTGGCAAATAATTTTAATAAATAGCTCAGTTTTTAACTTAAATATTTAAATTATGTTCATTGTTAAAAGGGAATTTTTTTTTTTTTTAAATTTCTCTTTCACTTTAGGGGTTTTCAAGTGAGTAATATTTTTTAAATAATGATAAAAAATGGATTCCATTGCAATTCCATAAAGAAACTTTCCAAAAATAATAATAATATATGCAAGTTTGTATGTGTTTCATTCTGAGTCAAAAATTTCATATTGTTCTAAGCTGGTAACATTTTATATCATGTAAAAGCTACTATAAACATCATCATAGTTTTTTCCCCAACTTTCTACTGTATATTAATTATCACATATTTTGTTCTTTTCAATCAATAAAATTCTTGATTTTTTAGGTTTTTCAAACAACTGTAAAAAAATCTAATGAAGTCAAAAATCTAAAAATTTGTATTTTTTAATAATCTCTGGAGCTACACATTTCTTGAGCAAAACTTGAGGGAAAAAAACAAAAAATCCAAGTAATAATATAAAAAATTGTTCCACATGGCATGTTATTACCAGTAAGTGCACATGTCAAAACATGATAATTCAATGAGCGGTATTTGTATAAAATTTTATTCAATTTTATTTTATATCCAATGACTTACCTAACATTGTTAGATTTAAGAAAATATTATGAAGATTTGCCTACATATGTCTCAAGCAGACCTTGCTGATACCCATTAATTTATAATTACAATAATTTATGCTTACTTTGATGCAGGTTCAATGACATACCAAAAATAATACATAATATTTCAAAATAGGTTTTTTGAAAAAAGTTCTATTTATTCAAACTCTTAATCATAATAACAGTAATCTCTGTACAGATGGTTTTCAGAAGGATGTATTCATTGGTTGTAATATTTAATATAATGAATTTTCATCTCAAAATGAATTTATGGCATAAATACATGCAATATAATGTCATTTAAGTTAAACCTCCACCAAGTTGAGTATTTTCCCTTTTTCCATATTAATTGCAATAGAAAAATGTTTTTTTCTCATTATTTAATTTTTAAAACGAATCAAGTTTGCTATACAAATGCCCTTGTCAGTTCTCTGAACATTAAATTTTTCCAAGTATGCAATTAGCAAAAAAGAAAACTGAAAAGAAAAAAAACAATTTAGGCACATGTTACTTACTCATAAGACTCCTCAACAAATGTGAACCAAGTCTGAATTTAACCGAGTTCATGACTAGCCAAGGCCTAGAGTCCCCGGACTTGGTGCATCACTACTTTTAAATGCAGTGATTAAAATCATGTAAAATGTTTTAATATAAAAATTTACATCAATAAAAAAAAAAAATTTTCTTATGCATAACAAAAGTAAATAAATTATAGATATTTCTTAAGAATAACAATAACCCTAAAAATAAATATTAAACTTTGGTAATTTATACTTACTCTAGAATGTCTTCAGGACTTACATCTTCAGGAAGATGAGTATTCACAATTTTAAAACTATTCCAAGAGCTTCCCAATAAAAACTGCTTCATTTTGATTGCTTTAATATATATATATATATATATATATATATATATATATATATATATATATATATATATATATATATATATATATATATATATATATATATATATATATATATATATATATATACCGTATATATATATATACAGGGTGTTACAGGACCTCACTGACAAACTTGTAGGCCTAATAGGTCATTCCAAGATTAACATTTTTTGTTAAAGTACATATACCCCCTCCCCTTAACACGTCGTCTCAGAGCTCTGCACATCAGGCGAGGTGTGCACAAAGTAAGGACTGACCAGGGCCCTGTTTTCAGCTAATAATCAACAAAAACTGGGATTTACCTGCCAGGTTAATTGCAAATTATATTTATTATGGTGGATTAAACAAAAAAAATTATAAGAAAATAAAGATTTTAGTTCCATAATTCCTTTGTTACATATTGTATGAGGCAAAATGAATGCAACTTAAAAGAGGAAACAAACAATTCATTCACTTAAATCAGAATCTTCTTGAACTTTTATATGTTTTAGAATTTGGGGGAATGAAATGTTCAGGAACAGAGGGCAGTGACGTTGAATATCTTACTAAGATTGTATTTTAAAAATAGTACAATTTCTACATTCTTTGGTAATAGTTTGATTGAATTGATTTTCCTACTTTGAATTCTCTTTCACTGGCCCTGGAACTTGCTGGTGAGCACAAATATACTCTTGCCAGTGTTGCTAGTGTGGGGAGATCATTCTTGTTTGCCTTCCAGAAGGCAATAGAATAATTGATGATAATTTTTTTCATTTTCATTTTATTATGCAAAATCTGTAATTTTCTGAAAAATGCAAATAATCATTAATTTAAGTGAATGTTGGCTATTCTTGATTAAAATTATATCTAATTTTCCTAACCTAAAATTTCAGGTACTTTTGGCTTCTTTCCAAATTTTAGGAAACCCCAACCAGAGCCCTGGCCCTGGCAAAATTCCAACCCTGGTCGGTCCTTAGCACCACACCATGTAACATAGTGCTGGTTTGTTGTTAATCTGCTTCATGTGCATACAGACACGCTTACCGATACGTTAGCGTGGTGTTTTGCGGGTAGCAGTAAACGTGGACTACAAATTACAATGAACTGACTGACATGATAATGTGTTAAAATGAGGCTAGGGTAAATGGATGAGGGGCTTCCTGCATTTACGAGCAACATTATCCTAACAGGAGACATTCATACCACAGTACCTTTGTTGTAATACATCGCTGCTGTGAGGACAGCAGTGTTTGAAGATGTGGTCGAGATTCAGCAAGGCCCCGTCATTTAGCATGCGTGCCATGGTGCTTGCGATGAACGTAAGTCACCTGTGGATATGGAGGGTTCTGCAGGAATAAAACCTGCATGTGTACCACCACCACTACAGATTTTATTTATTCAAAATAAAGCTTTAGTCACTAAAGCAAGTCCCTGGAGCCAGGCGATTGTTCAAGATAATTAAAAAATTATCTCTTTTTTTTTTATCATCAATAATACTGATATGAATATTACTGAAGTTTTTTATTCGGATCAACTAACTAATGCGTCTGTCAAGTTAGCAAAAGATTTTTTTTACGGACAAACTTCAGAGAACAAATAGGACAGACAACCACAGTGGAAAAATAAATAAATAAATAAGAATTATTAAAATATAAGTTTAAAAATATAATAAATTTAACAAATATATTGCCCTTAAAAAAATCTTTAGCTAAAATATTTTGCTAACTTGACAGACGTATAAAGGTTGTCAATGCTTTCATGTTAATGGGTTCCCTATAATTTTTTTTTTACTTCCCCATGAAAAAAAAAAATTAATATTTTGGCAATGTATTAAATGATATATATATACTGTATATATATATATATATATATATATATATATATATATATATATATATATATATATATATATATATATATATATATATATATATATATAGGGATGGAGTGAAGTATCGGTATCGGTATCGGCAAGTATCAGCAAATTTTACGATACTGGTATCGGTATCGGCCAAAAATTTGTATATGAGTAAAGTATCGGTATCGGTAGTAGTATCGGCAAGTATTGGCATATTTTCAGGTATCGGGTATCGGCTTTGGGGAATTTTTAGGTATCGGTAAAAATTTTGGTATCGCTCCATCCCTAATATATATATATATATATATATATATATATATATATATATATATATATATATATATATATATATATATAGAGAGAGAGAGAGAGAGAGAGAGAGAGAGAGAGAGAGAGAGAGAGAGAGAGAGAGAGAGAGAGAGAGAGAGAGAGAGAGAGAGAGAGAGAGAGAGAGAGAGAGAGAGAGAGAGAGAGAGAAATATAAGTGAAAATCTTATCACCACCACCACTCACGGGTCAGGGGTACGGATGGCAGAAACCCCATAGACAAATGATCGTGTGCCATGCATTTATGATTTTATTGCTGTACTGCAATAATGCATATTATGGTAAAGGTTAAGAAGCTTTCTGAGTTTCGATATTTGGAAAATATCGATATTCAAAAATACTTATATATCGAAACATCGATATGAAAATTTAAATATTATTCTAATTATTTTTATAATTATTATTATTTAGTTTTCTAGCGTACTTAGTTCGACTTATCATAACCTGAACTACTGAAGTTGCCTTAAAATGCAGGCCTAACCTATACAAGAACATTGTAATGAGATACCAATTAAAATCAAAATTTCAAAATATTGATACAAAAAATATCGAAACTCAGAAAGCTTCTTAACCTAAGACGCATATTATTATAATACAAGTTATAAATGCATAGCATACAAATATTTGCCTAGGGGTCTCTCTCTCTCTCTCCATATATATATATATATATATATATATATATATATATATATATATATATATATATATATATATATATATATATATATATATATATATATATATATATATATATATATATATATATATATATATATATATATATATATATATATATATATATATATATATATATATATATATATATATAATATATATATATATATATATATATATATATTATTTTACAAATTTTAATTATTTTTCATTTTTAGCTTGAACATATTTTAAAATTTATAACAACCTCTTCAAAATATTCAAAGGAGTTTTATAATTTTGGAAGACGATATTCTGACGTCATAATTATTCCTATTAGTTTAAACTTTTTTTTTTTTTTCCTTACATAATGCTATTTGTCGATTAACCAAACAAAACAAAAAAATTTCCGTTTCATAGTTACGCTGAGAAGAAAAAAAAAAATGGGCCCTCTACATTAAAATTTTACAAATTTTGTTTTTCCTACAAAATCATTTGTTGTTCGTTGATTACCATAAAAAAAAAAAAAAAAAAAATCATTTCGTTTTCATAGACTGAGTAGAAAAAAAAATTTGAGCCTGCATCACTAAAGGAATACCATAAAAGGTTGTGTATTTGATATGGCCTCACTTTCTACTGAATCATAATCATTTCTCAAATTAGATTCTGCCTGCTTAATTTCATGTAAAACATTAGTGTCCATTCCTGTATATTCAGGAATATCAACACTAAGGGTTGAATCAGTAGATTCACAAATAATGCCAGTCTCCAGTGAATTCACTTTCAGCGGCCTGGCCATCCGCAGACGTTTTAACTTTGTACATAAACTTTTTTCGTTTTTTTCCCCATCTAAATTTAAAAAAAAAAAATAAAATATTAGACTCAAATGTAGTAGATTATAATTTAAACTTAATTTTGCCCCATAAAACTTTGTACTACGTACTTATAACAAGGACAGGTAAAATTCAGGTAGTAGTAATTAAACTGGAAATTTAATATACTCAAAAACTAAAGACGCTGAGAAAAACTCCAAAAAAGTTAAATATCTAATTTAAGCATAAGGCACACGCTTTCGAAGAAAATCATTAAAAATTTTAAAATTCTTAATAAATTTAAAACCCCTCCCAAAAAATTTGAAAATAGAAATTAAAAATATATAAGGGAGAAGGTTTTGAGATTTTTTTGCTAATATATATATATATATATATATATATATATATATATATATATATATATATATATATATATATATATATATATATATATATATATATATATATATATATATATATATATATATATATATATATATATATATATATATATATATATATATATATATATATATATATATATATATATATATATATATATATATATATATATATATATATATATATATATATATATATATATATATATATATATATATATATATATATATATATATATATATATATATATATATATATATATATATATATATATATATATATATATATATATATATATATATATATATATATATATATATATATATATATATATATATATATATATATATATATATATATATATATATATATATATATATATATATATATATATATATATATATATATATATATATATATATATATATATATATATATATATATATATATATATATATATATATATATATATATATATATATATATATATATATATATATATATATATATATATATATATATATATATATATATATATATATATATATATATATATATATATATATATATATATATATATATATATATATATATATATATATATATATATATATATATATATATATATATATATATATATATATATATATATATATATATATATATATATATATATATATATATTAGATAAATCCTTACATTTTTCTTTAAAAGATAAAACTATTTATAGTTTTTACATTTTGCTTCTTAGTAAAAATAAAACTATGGTTTTTTAAAGTATCAAAATACTCCCTAAAGCTAGATACCCTTTTTCAATGGCAACAATAAAATGTTGTTGACTATTTTTTAACATGGTAGGAGAAACTTTTAACTCTAACCACGTTGGTAACAGGATTAAAAATGTAACAAGTGCGTTAAAAAAAAATTATATCTCCCACACTGATGAAAATCTTCCATAACATAAAGTAATAACTACTTAATAACCTTTCTTTGTATTTTAATTGTTTTTTCCTTGTTGTTGTTTTTTTTTTTTGGGGGGGGAGGATATTAGGATATTAAATTTAAGCTCTTGTAACTATTTAGAACTTGACTTTAGTCAGTCTGCTCTATTATAAATGCCTAGTTTGATTTTAATTATCTGATAAAGAGTAAACCTGTTAGGCATTCTATAATTGGGTTTAAAATTTGACTTTACTAACTGACATTAATGGTTAAAAGGTTCTAATTTGTGGCTTGAGCTAGGATTTATTGCCCTGGTATTTGAATGGCAATTATTCTATTTGAAAGGTCCCCCTGTTTATTAAATAATAACCAATTTAAATATAGCACTTAACGTTCATAAGGCGAAAATTCCTAGATAAACTTTTAGGAAATCAACATTTGGCTTTCGAAGCTTCTTAATTTTTCGGTGAGTAAATTTTTACACTTTTATTGAATTTTATTACCCGTTTTCTTTAGGCTGATATATCTTAAGTTTGGTTTACGTTGCTTTAAAAATAGGACAGACAGTCACAATACTGTTTAATTAAGTCTTCAGGATTTCTATAAAAAGTAAATTCCGTTTAACTTTTTTAAAAAGTTCTCGTGTTTTTTTTTAAAGTAATTAGACCGAACATTTATTAGCATTATATTTTATATTGTTACTCACCTTGTATTTCTTGGTTTCCTTAACTTTGAGTTTATTGTTTAAATTAAAATTTAACTTTTAAAACGTTTTCATTAATTGTTTAACTTTAAAGTATCTATAAAATGTCCGAAATGGAAGAATGCCAATCTTTGAACCGTTCATTTATTAATGAAAAAGAAGATTTAAAAAATCGTGTGAGGTTGATTTTAAATAAAATAGAAACTTGTTCGAGCAAGTCATTTATAAAAGATAAATTAGTATAGGTAAAAGGTTATCTTAAATCCGTAGAGAAATTAGATAAAAATATATTGTCCAATATATATAATTTTGATTCATTGGGTGATTCATAGTGATCATGATACATAATTTTAATATAAAATTGATACCGAGGACAAAATTTCTTTAACTGCGGATAATTTAGCGAAGTCTGGAGCTCCATCTGTTGCTAGCAAAGAATCAGTTTCTCCCGTAGTAAACCCCTCTCCTGTTCTTTCTTTTGTGAGACTTTCTTTGACGTGTACGTACGAGATGTTGCAGCCCCTCCCGATTTTGCGTGTCGGGAAACAATAAATGTTAAGACAATATTATATAGATGTTACGAGATTATAACTCAAACTATAATTTATTGCTAATTTACCTTATATATCTTTGTTGATATTTTTTTCATATACATGACATATTAAAGTTGCCAGACAACGATTTTAAATTTAACCTTATATTTCAAGTACGTACTAGCTCTAATATAATCCAGTTAAAATGTTATAGTTGTTAATTTAAACCTGATGAATATTTATAAGGATGTAGCCGCATTACCAGAACTCATGTTCAAATAATTAGCTACAATAAAAAGTTGTCTTTTCGTAGTTTTTTGCTGATATTATTGACTGTTTCATACTTCCTTAACATAATTTTAATTTAATAATAAAGTAATGTAATAATATAATAACGTATGTTTTCCTTAAAAAAAAAATATTTTTCATTCCATTTTTTTTTTTTTTTTATTTTTCAATTTAATACTTTCATTTTTTTTTTTTTTTTTTTTTTTTTGCATTTTCAATTTCAATTTTTTTTTATTTTTCTATTTTCAATTTTACGTTGTGAAATACTAGAGCATTAAAGCATAAGAACTCATCCAACTATATATATATATATATATATATATATATATATATATATATATATATATATATATATATATATATATATATATATATATATATATATATATATATATATATATATATATATATATATATATATATATATATATATATATATATATACACAAACAAACAAACGCGCACTCATGCACACACGCGCACACACATAAATGAAGACAATAATATAAGGGTAATGAAACAATATTTTTTATTTTCAATTTTATTTTACTTAAAATAAAATAAACATTTTTTTATTTATTATATTATATATATATATATATATATATATATATATATATATATATATATATATATATATATATATATATATATATATATATATATATATATATATATATATATATATATATATATATATATATATATATATATATATATATATATATATATAATATATATATATTTATAAGGTAATATATGCCCCTTAAATCCATATGGGACTGTTCGACGGGAGTTTTTCACTGAAATTCTTTTGTTGGCTGTGAATTTCATCACTTTTGTCCTTGTCACAAGATTGACTCCGCCTAATTTTCCTGGCTGGAAAACTTTATGTGGTACATTGTAGACTGTTTTTTCTCTGCCACTTCTGTTTAAGATAGTGCTAGGAGTTGAATATCCCTTTATTCCTGAAGGTTCCTTGTGTGGTAAATCAATATCATCGTCATCAACATATTCTTTTTGAATTTTATTCATAGCTTTCACAGTAACATCAGAGCCTTTGATGTCATCGTATAATGATTCGTTGTGACCGATATCTTTGTATGAGCACTTTTCAAGAGCTAACTCCAGTAATTTTTCGAAATTAATGATATCTCTTGTCTCTTCATTGATGGTAAGACCTTTTGCCTTAACAATATGTTTAAGGTTACCATCTTTCGTTCGTATTTTAACAGCATATGATTTTGGGCCTGTGCATACAAAAGATTCTCCATAAGACCCCTTCCCGTAATCTGATATCTCGTCTGTCAGTTCACCTAAGAAGTTTCCTGTTTCGGGAACTTCGTCATTTTCGCCTGCGACAAAAATACACGAATCTGTATCGCAATACAATGCCCTATGTTTGACTTTATTTAAGAGCTCGTATAATTTAATGCGAGCGTAAGCAGTGGTGAACGACGCTATAGGAATGTTTGTAGCCGTTGACGAACGTTCAGACAAATTGTTTTTCGATGTAGTTACAACATATTTTGATCCAATAGGTATCACCTGGAGAACATCAATGTCGCATTGATTGATTAATTCCCATACTTCCTTATCGCTAGTGCATATTTAATCCTCACGAACAGGGGTATTTTGCGCGAATTTACCCCATAATGAATTGAGGCACAGTTTCGCTATGAAACGCATGCCTGGGTTCTTCTTAATATTGTTTACGTCAAGTTCGACACCTTCTTTTTCTTTGAAAAGACGTACGAATTCTTTTAATTTTTTCTCAAAGTCAGGATCTTCTTCATGAATGCCGTTAGGAAGTCCTGAAGCTTCCGTCTTAATTTTCAGGAAATAATTAACGTAATCTTCAAAGAGGTACTCCATTTCTTTAAACGACCAAACTTCGAAAATCTTAAGAAGTTTATACCCCATATTAAGAGCTAGTTGTATTTCAGGAGTAGCAAATACACCTTCAATAGATCTTTCATTTTCATTATGAGTGCATTTCTGACAGTTTTCTTTTGCACATGTAAAGCAAAGAGGAAATATTAATTTTTTGTCAATTCGCACAGGTAGAACGGGGATGTCTAAATCCTGAGGTGGAAGAATCTTAATAAATGAAACGCCGAAATATTCATTGTTGAGGCCATTCTTGAATGTCTCAATGTTGGGTACTTTGTCACCCACAAGCTTCTCAGGGGGTCCGCAGGGATACTTCATTCGTTTCTGGACGAAGGGGTAGAGCGACGTATAGTCCTGATACATGATCTTTTTGCCTTCAGTAGGCGGATAGTAATAAACAAATGGTTCAGTTCGACCACCGAATAAAGAGTCATCTATTACAAGTCTATTATTAACTGTATCGTTGCTGATACGATTAACATATGCACCAATAGTTATGTCTTCATCGATATGATCAGGATCCTGAATGGCTAAAGTTTTCTGAATCTTCCATTCGCATTCCCATATTCTTAACAACATTGAAACCAGCTTCTTTATATATTTGCTCTTTTTTCATTGTGATATTGTATCTATCTTCAGCGGAAATTTTATGAAGCGTACCTTTACCGTTATCACAGCCTCTATGACCATGCCATGCACATCCATGATACAAAAAGGCTGTTTTCATACCATTGACATAACCGAAGCCATCAGGATATAACCAACTATTTTTAATTTTAAACCCTTTCTCTCCGCCATTACGAGCATGTCTTATATTTATATAATTGAGTTTTTCCTGATATATTAACCATTTAATAGCTTCATAAGTAAAAGGTTTACTGTTCTCTCTACTTAGAATGGTGATTTTCTTTTCAGGCATAAATATATTCTTATAGATGGTGAAGCATAGAGATGCAATTGTTGAGCAGTCAGCTAAGCAATCTATATCGAAGGCTTTAATAAAATTTGCTCTAAATTTTTCAAAGCACCTTCTTAATACATTTACGTCTGTGATACAGTACTTCTTGCATTCTTCAAAAATATTATATTCTTTGTCTTGAAAGCTTGTGTGGTATTCATCAAATTCTTGTTTTTCAACAGCAGACATTTTTTTAGTTTCAAAGAAATCTTTATGAGGTATCGGGCCTTTATAATTCAACTGATCTTCATTTAAAAATGTATAGGGGAAGAATCCCTTAGAAACACCCTGGTCTGTGATACCCATACATTTAGGCATGTTCTTCAGAGCACAAGGGGTGAACAATAACGTGTCTCTGTAAACGATATTACCATTAGATCCCATAGAGATGATCTTGTTCCCTCTCTTTATTGGATCACTACTGATGGCATTTGTATTAGGATGAGTTAATAAAGAGGCATAGACATATTGGTGATCAAATTTCCCACCATTATGAGCAGTCACAACTACTTTTGATTTAGATCTATTCTTGGAAAAGTTCATTAAAAAATCTATAAACTTATCGGTAGGTCCTTTACCTTTTTCTAGATCAAATACTCTTGTTCTAGGACCGCAATTATTACACACATTTTCTCCTTCCTTATCCGTGCACAAATTACATATCATCTGACATACCTAATAAGTAAGGAATCATTTCAATTATTTTGCGGCCTTTATTATTAATGCCTTTATCTTGTTGAAAAGTCTCTATATCGTAATAGCACGTGAATGTGTCAGGAATAATATCTTTTTTCTTATTTTTTTTCTTCTCCTTTTTCTTCATGTAACAAATATGGTATTCATCTTCTTTAGGCTCATATTTTTCATTACACACTTTGCAGAAGGATTTTGTACAATCATGTTTGAAGACTGATTGACGGTTCATCTTTATTTGTGTTAGACATGGTTGACAATTTTTAATTTTCTTACATGTTTTGTTAGCAGTGTGATTGTCAAAACAGGCTTTGTTATAAAATTCGCGGTTACAATCTTTACATTCAATGAAATGTCCATTATGCCCTGCAGATCCTCGGCATTTATCATTTAGACATTGCCTACAACCATAATGATCACAGTCCAGTTTATGCGAAGTGTTATTGCTATTGAAAGTGTAAGCAGTAAGTGCAGAAAATTCCGTTCCTGTACGCATCTTGTTTTTTTAGTATTTTCAAAACATAACTTTAATTTATTCTCGGCTATAGCAAAATAATGGTCTTTCCCATCATACCCTATAATATATAGAGGATCATTTCGATCTTTATTCGCTGGATTATACAGAATCTTCACGTTTTTTCCTTCCGGAGCAAATACGAAGATCCTACATTTTTCAACCTTCTCAATTTTCTCGAAATCGGTAGCTATGAATGGGTCTTTATATTCCATACCACAGGACTTTACAAGTTTCTTTGCAGCCTTCTCTATAGTACCAGAGCTAATACCTTTAGCTAATTTGCCTTCGCGTACTGTTTTTCTATACAATACAACTGCTCTAAAAGCACACCCTACAGGCCCCTCCTTAAGATGACCTTTAGGAATATCCTTATTCTCAAAAGAAATGTTCATTGGTATTAATATATGAGTGTTTTTACCAATGTTTGGAGTATCTGATTCACGTTCCCTTTAGCCATACGGAATACAGTAGCGACAACTTTAAATTTTGAGAAAGTGGCTTTATCCCCTGATTGGAAAGATCCTTCTAAACGTCTCATCATTTCTGCTACAGTATTGTCAGCAGCTACGTCCGTCCAGGCTATATTAACATAATACTGATGACTACGTGGCGCTCCGTCGTTAAAAGTAAAGTTGATACCAACCCTCATAGTAGGAAAGTCGTAGTCTAAATCTCTCAGAATTTCATCAACCACTTCAGTGACTACAATTTTAAATGATTCTTCAAGACCTCTTTCACCATTAAAGAAATTTACATCTCTGACTCTAACGCTGTAGGTGTGTCTATCCATATTCGACTTGATGCGCTCCATTGACTCATGAGTAATATCAGCAACAGAGATTTTCTGTTTCTTGCTTGAATTCACACTGGCTATGGGTTTTACCTGAAACAATAGAGCTTTGTTAAGTATATTAATATAAAATACATAAAACATCATACTAATCTATCAAATATAAGAATATAAAATGTTTGAATAAGGTGTAAATACATAAAAGACATACTTGATATGAATAGATATACATAAGTTTTTAATAAATCATCATTCAAATAAACACAATCCCAAAATGTATGTATAAAATAATGAAGCATCAAATAAAGACATGGGTTTTGTTAAAAACAGTATTCATGATTATTAAGCACTAAGGTTAAATATCCGCATAAGCTTAAAATTATTTAAGAAACCTAAAATGAATTGAGACAAAAGTTTAATAAAACATTATACTAATCTAACAAACATAAAACCTAAAATTTATGTATAATCAGAAATTATTTAATAAAGTAACTTGGCTTGAAATTGAATCTAGGCTTGTATAAATATAAAAACTTAATTTAACCATAACTGAAATGTAAATTTAAAAGATACCTACGTTAAGTAAACAATTTAAAAGCAAACTTTAAATAAACTTTAAATAAACTTAAAACAAATTTCAAAAAACATAGAGCTAACTTAAATAAATTTTAACATATTTTGCTTAAAAAATACTTACACCATCCATCTTTTCTTATTTGTGGCCAGGGAAGCATAGGAATATAGAATTCGTTCCACCTTTAGAGCTCCAGATTATGTCTCACCCAAGAAAAATTCTGGTACACTTCTGTAAACAAATTTTTAAATAGAAATAAATTAAAAAATAAAAATAATCGCTATAAAAAATATTTAAAAAAAATAAAATTATAAATTTAAAAAATTAAAAAAAAGATTTTAAATTTTTTAAATTTTTTTTAAAAAAAAAAATAAAAAAAAAAAATAAAAGAAAAATAAAAAAAAAATAAAAATAAAAAATAAAATAAAAAATAAAAAAAAATAATTAAAATAAAAAAAAAAATAAATAAATATTTGAAAAATAAAAGTTTTAATATTCATTGTTGTAAAATAAATCTACTAATTAATATTAATAAAAAAAGTAATTCTTTTAAATTGATAAAGTTAGATTATAAAATGAAAAATTATTTTCATGAGCTCTTACTTTCCCATTATACAATAAGTTAAAAGCTAGACATACCTTAAAGTAAATAAACAGATAACGATGTTGACGCTATGAAATCTAGAGTAGAAATGAGCTACGGTCACATCCGTACATCTTATATATATGCACACTCAAGCGATGTTGCCAGATCTCTCAAAAGAGTGGTAAATACTAAAATGGAAATATATCTAGATTCAGTAAATCATGAGAATGTTTCTCTAACTCTAACTGACCAACACATTGATATATATAATATATATATATATATATATATATATATATATATATTAATATATTATATATATATATATATATATATATATATATATATATATATTATATAATATATATATTATATATATATATATATATATATATTATATATATATATATATATATATATATATATATATATATATTATATATATAATATTATATATATATATATATATATATAATATATATATATATATATATATATATATATATATATATATATATATATATATATATATATAGTGTGTGATTGCGTTTACCGCACGTCGTGTGTGTGTGTGTGTGTGTGTTGTGTTGGTGTTTCGTGATAAGCACTAAGAGAACTTGAAAATGAAAACCATTGATATACATGCGTGAGTGTATGTTTGAATACGTGTGCATGTATACTGTGTATGTGTTTGTTTGTGCATAAGCGTGTTTGGGGGGCTTTTGAGAGTATGAGATAGGTATAATCAATGTTAAGAGAAGTTAAAAGTACCAAATGTGTTGATGAAAAGAATAAAGATGATTAATAGAAACAGTATGATATATTAAAGAATCTTTTATATAACAAGAGGTGTATTTCGCAAGTAAGAT
>SEYY01005150.1:35000-37500 GCA_009176605.1 Armadillidium nasatum | reverse complement strand
TCAATGGTTTCATCAATCTATTCAGCGTAATGCTTGACACAACTATAACATTTTTGGATAAAGAACTAAAACCATCATATTCTTGGTGCTTTTTTTTCTCGTGATCTTTCTTGGAAGGATCGCATTATTTTTCTTGCTAAGCAAGTTTCAAAGAGGTTGAATATTCTGAGGGACTTTTAGAATTTCTTCATGCCACCCTAGTTGCGTGCTCTTTAATGGTGTATCAATTGTACTCGAAATAAGTATGACTCATACATTTGGGGTGGTTCTACTTACATAGATCTCCTTGAAAAGGTGGGATCAAGGGCTTTTCATTTTAAATTGCTTCACTCTCACTAATTCTCTCCAGTTGGTTTCTGCCAGTCAAATTGTTGTATCATTCTCTCTATTCTATCGCTATTGCAATGGACATTGCTCTTCTGAAATCTCTAGTTGCAATCCTTCTCCACTGAGTAAGACTATTGCGACACGCCTTTCTACATAATCTCATTCTTTCTCTACTGAACTCTCCGACCCAGATTAAATAGCCATGATCAATTTTACATGTACTCTACTGGTAAATCTGGAGTACACTCAATTTCTCTATTTTCCAATTTCCTTTGACTTGCACACTTTCAAGAGCTGCGTATCGCTGCATGTTTCTTTTTTGATTTGGCCTAGATTCCGGTATTTTCCCTACTATGATAGAAGAAATTTTATAAGCTTCTCACATTTCTTCATCAGAGGATATATATATATATATATATATATATATATATATATATATATATATATATATATATATATATATATATATATATATATATATATATATATATATATATATATATATATATATATATATTTTTTTATATATATATAAAAAAATCCAACTCCACGTCCTCGTCGTACACCCTGGTAACGAGGGAAGGAGTATTCCTTCCTTCGGCAAACGGAGCTCATGGCTGGGGCAGGATAGGCTTAGCAAGCCACTGCCCGACATTACTTGCTTGCAATACCCAAGACTCAGCCTCGGAACAAACAGATTTAATAGGTTACGAACTAGGCACCGAAAATGGACTACAAATCTGGACACTCTTAAAAAATTTAGATGTGCAACGTTGAATGTAGCGACGTATGGAAATAAGGAGGAGGAGATTGTGAGAATGATGGAGAGGAGAAGGATTGATCTGCTTGGGATGGCGGAGATGAGAATGAGAGGGATGGAGGAAGCAAGAGATATAGGAGGCGGTTTTGTGTTGATGTACGAAGGAGTGGAAGAGGGTTTTAGGAAACACGGTGTTGGATTCGTTGTGGGACCAAGGTTGAGCTCATATATAGTTGGAGTTGAGGTTATAACGGAGAGATTAATGATATGCAGTTTAAGAATTGGGAAGAAAATTTACCATGTGTTCCAAGTGTATGCCCCCCAACAGGGACACACAGATGAGGAGAAGGAAGAGTTTATGGAGCTGATGGAGAGGTGGGTTGGTTTGAAACAGGAAGAAAATAGTGTGTGCCTTTTGATCTGTGATTTCAATGCGAGAGTGGGAAAGAGGAGAAGTGAGGTGGAGGAGGTTGTGGGAAATTTTGGAGAGGAGGAAAGAAATGTGGAGGGGGAAAGATTGTTGGATTTCTGTATGAGGAAGAATCTTAAAATTATGAACACCTTTTTCGAACACAGAATGGCACATATATACACCAGGTACAGGTGGAACAACAAAACAGGAGAGTTTGATCAAAAATCAGTTATAGATTACATAATATCATCAGATAAAAGAATTATATTAAATGTTAAGGTTATGCCCGGAGAGTCGATGGACTCGGACCATAGATTGCTGGTGGTAGATACGAGGATTAGACTGGAGAAGAAGAATGTTTTGGAAAAAAGAAAGCTAATTAAGATCGATTCCTTGAAGGAACAGAATAAGAGAAATGCTTACAGAGATAGGGTGAAGGAGAAAATAGAAGGAATGAACAGGGAAGAGATCTTTATGGGATTGCAGGAAAAGGTGATGGAAGCTGCTGGAGAAGAGTTGGGATATAGATATGTAGGAGGCTCAAAAAAGAGACATACTAAGTGGTGGAACGATGAAGTGGAAAGGGCAATAAAAACGAAAACAACGAAAATGAGAAGTTGGTTGAAAAGAAGAACAGCACAATCAAGACACGAATATGTAGAGGCAAGAAACAGAGCAGAAATAGTGAAAAGAAAAGCCAAAAGAGAGGCGGCAAAAAAGATAGCAGAGGAACTGAAAGAAGATGTTGGAGGAAGTAGGAAGAAAATATTCAGGATAACTAGAACATACAGGACTCAGAAGAAGAAAAGTCAAAGTAATATTAAAAATAAGGAAGGGGTAACCCTGATAGAGATGGAAGAGATAAATAGTAGATGGTCGCAATATTTCGAAGAGCTTTTGAATGGGGAAAGAGCGGAGACCTAGGAAGAAATGGAAGGAATCTGTGCAGGATGCGCTGAGAAGATGGGGGATGCCCACGATGGAGGAAATACAGGGAAGAA
>SEYY01005150.1:22500-30000 GCA_009176605.1 Armadillidium nasatum | reverse complement strand
TGATTGATAGTTCCACGGGTGGGAAACTTGTGACCCTGACACCAAAATGAGTAAAAGTGTCAAAAAGAAAAAGGGAAAAGTATTGCTTGCAATTGTAATAAAAAAACTAATGTTGGAAAAGTTGGGATATATATATATATATATATATATATATATATATATATATATATATATATATAATATATATATATATATATATATATATATATATATATATATAGCTCAAGTTTAAAGTTTGCTACAAAGGGACTCGAACCTTGACCCTTCAGCTTGGTAAGACAATGTTACCTCTGCGCTACGACGGTACAAAAGAGAAATCGCGAAGAGAAGGCTCGTGAACAACAATTCACGCTGACCAACTCCAAGGAACTCTCGACCGCACTCGAACGTAGGACAACAGGTCAGTTCCTATCCCACCCCTCCACCCCAATTCTAACCACTTGCAAACTAATTTTATGATCATAATTTTTAAAGTCTGCTAACAAACTTACAAACTGAGTACTTAAAACTCAAGTTTAAAGTAATATATATATATATATATATATATATATATATATATATATTATATATATTATATATATATAATATATATATATATATATATATATATATATATATATATATTATTGTATATCCTTGTATTTCTTTTTTAATAATCTCTTCAAATTTTTATTTAATGTTTTTTTCCATTTTTCATTCCAAGGTATTCTCCAATTCCCATTTTTTTTTCTTTTTTTTATATTCTGTACAAATATAATCTCCGACTTTCTCAAAACTTTTCTTCATCCCTTCTCCCTTTCCTCCCTTCTCCCTTTCATCTTTTCTCCCTTTCCTCCCTTCTCCCTTTCGTCCTTTCTCGTTTTCATACCCTCTCTCTATCGTTCTTCGTTTCGTGGTCATTGATCTCGAGAGTTTCCGGTCTAAATAACTTCAAGGCTAAATAGTTTTCTCTATTGCGCTCAGATTTTTAATCATCCATGGTAAACAGAAAGAAAATATATAGCTCTTTCCCAATATAATATATATATATATATATATATATAATATTATATATATATATATATATATATATATATATATATATATATATATATATATTATATATATATATATATATATATATATATATATATATAACACCAACAGAGTACATAATAAGTGAAAAGGAAGGTCTGATGACGATGCACATTGCTTTGTATAGGTAACAAAAGGAACAAATCTTATAAGGGAAAAAACTTTCTTTTTATTTTTTTTTATCGGTAATAAAAGATGAAATTCTTGCAATGAAAACCAATAGCAATAGATAAAAAAAAATTCAATTCACCATTTATGAAGGGTCAAATGGAAGTATAAAAAAATATCGTTGCCTCCAGAACGCCTGGAATCTGACGATATCTAGCTAGTATTTGTTCCTCTGCCCAAAAAAATGTGTATTGACCAAAAAGTTAAAATGGACGTCTTTGGAAATGAGTGATGTAAAGAGTACTTACTTTTTATTTGTCAGAATTGCCATCTAAGCACTAAGGTGATGACAACTTTGACGATCAAACTATTTTCTGAAGTTGAGCTAATAATTTCTTTATCCTAAAATTACATGGGTAAAATGAAAGAAAAATGTTTGATATTTTTGAGAAATGGATTGGAATATATCTGTCTTATTTTTAAATGAAAAAATTGGTATTTTTAAGAAAATGTATAGTGTATAGTCACTATAAAGATATTTAAAAAATTTTTTTTTCAGCTAAGAAGTGGAAGATTTTTCAGCAATGCTACACAGTTTTTAGATCAAGAATTGTGATTATGAGAATAATTCATGTGTGACTTAAGAATGATGAACAATGATAAGCCAATGACTTTAGTCATTCAAAATAGGTTGGCAAAGTAGGTTTATGTATTCTGAAATGTAATTATGAAATGTGATAAAATTGCTTAAATATTTATTTGTCAATTAAAATAGCTGTGGCGCGGGGCAATTCCAACAGAGTCCAAGAATTGCTTAATACTAACAGTTTAAAACCTCATGCTATTTTTATTTTGGAAAACACTGAAAATTTTAATCCTTTTATGGTGGTGGTGTTTGGGGTGGGGGTGGGGATGGAAGCACCAGTAATTAATCCAAATTTTAATAATATATTTAGCTAGGAAATATTCAAAGCTAATCAAACTTGTTCTGCTTCAATAATATATATATATATATATATATAATATATATATATATATATATATATATATATATATATATATATATATATATATATATATATATATATATATATATATATATATATATATATATATATATATATATATATATATTATATATATATATTCGTGTTTTTTCTCCGGAATATATAAAATAATATTGCCAAATGTTTAATATATATAAACATGTAAGCCAAGAACGAAAATAACCTTTTTAAAATAAAAATTTATTTTAAAATTAAATTTTTTTTTTTCAAATCTTATCGTTTTCCCAGGCATCAAAAATTTTTAAATTAATGAACATTTTTAAGAACATTTTAAAGTTATTCATCTTTTTTTGCTCATTTAATAATTAAAAAAAAAAAAAAAAAAAAAAAAATAAAAAAAAAAATAATATATATATATATATATATATATATATATATATATATATATATATATATATATATATATATATTATTATAATATATACTATATATATATATATATATATATATATATATATGTATGTGTTTCCTTTTTTGGTGAATATTTAGAAAGTTTATATAAAATTATTCAACTCAAACTTTAGAAAAGAATAGAAAAAAAACGCAGAAGCGGAAATCTCTAATGAAAAAAACTTGTTTTTTAATTGCTCTTTAATATCTGAAAAAAACATTTAAAAAAAACAAAAATAACATTTATTTGTTGAAAACTTTAGCAAAATTATTTGTTTTCGCTGCAACATTTTATTACGAAGAGATATAAATAAACATAATACCATTAGTCTCTGATAATACTAATATTTAAAAATTTATATTTTTATTTCTTACGGTACGCTCTATAAGAGCTTATGTATGTATGTATGTATGTATCTATGTATGTATGTACAGTCGTGAACAGAAGTTCGTTCCTATTAAGCTGGAAATAAATATTTATATAAATTAGGGATCATTTCAGATTCAGCCAATCACAGTTCAATTAAGCCCAGCTCAATGTTTTTATTTTCTTTTTATTCAAAATAGAGCTTTTATGACATGATTTCCATTTTATATAAATATTTATTTCCAGCCTAATAGGAACGAACTTCTGTTCACGACTGTACGTATGTATGTATGTATGTGAGTATGTATGTATGTATGTGTATTGACATGTGTGCATTTTAGTGGAAGAATTTTATTACGTGTTTCTCAAGAATTTTAACTGTTTCAAGCAAATGCAGGTTTATTGACTTTATTTATATATATATATATATAATATATATATATATATATATATATATATATATATATATATATATATATATATATATATATATATATATATATATATATATATATATATATATATATATATATATATATATATATATATATGACTATTTCAATCAAATCATACCTATTTATTACCTTTGGCCAGTGCATTTTTCGGGAATTTATTTTTATATCTTAATATGCCTCTGAGATACATATGCGAATCTGCGTTGCACAGTGCATAATGCACTGAGTGTACAATGCACTATGAAGCATGCACAGATGTATATAAAATGTTCTTAGATTAACAAATAGTAATAGATTTAGAAGTAATGTGAGGCACACTAATATTAATTATTTGCCGTTTTTTGCTTTTTTTCATATAAATTGTCATTATAATTATCCTTCTATATATTAAGATATATAATATTTAAAATAATTCACAATAAAGAGATAATAAAGATATTCACAAGAAGCAAAACATATAATTCTTCATTTGGCCATTCTACATCCTTTCAAGCCTCCTTGAGTTCTTCATAAGCTGTGGTGTCTTTCATCACTACCCATTTGTACAGAATAGAGAAGATATTGAATCAAAGGCTTCAAAAACAGCAGAAGAATGTAGCAGAATTGTAGCAAAAAAGATGTCAAACGCATTTGAGGTCTGTTTTCATTTTCTCATATTTCATTCGAAGCGGTTGTTATAAAAGTTGAACGCTTGGTTGTGTCAGCTACAAAACTAAATGGAGTTCCTATCAAAATACCCAACAAACAAATGACATCTACATTAAAGGACCTAGAACATTTGAAAAATATACATGTATTTTCTGTGATAAGAAAATCAGCATAACTGATTGTAGATGTGAAATTAGAATTAACCAGCTTTGTCGAACACTTATTTTAGACTTAGTGAAACTGATTCTTCAGGCAACGTTGAAGAAAATCTTGAAAGCAACGAAAAGAGTGATTCATCTTTTGATCGAGATTCCGAATTACGTGAGAACAGTCAAAAAAGATTTTTATTTGACAAATTGTCTGTGACAGCAAAGAGATACCATAGTATAAGTATTACTTAGTAGGATTAACAAATGTTATAATTTTCTGATTGACAGTGATGCACTTTTTGTGTATGCCTAATTTTTTTTTTTTTTAATAAAAACACCTCATGAAGCAAATTGTATTTTTTTTAATCATTTAAAATCTAATTAAATCTTTTTTGTAGAAATAACATGTAAAATAATGCTTATTATCGAAATAAAATATTAATTGTTTTTTTACGTCATTAGATAGCATAACTCCAATAACAGATAGTTTTTGTTTTCATGACCAATCACTAATCAGGTTTCTTTGCGATTTCTATATAAACAAAAATGGCAAGGAAAGTAATGCCAAATTTAATAACTTTGTACCAGATTCTCTCATCAAGTAAGTACCAGATTACAAGTTTCGTATTTCCCATTTTCGATAATATATATATATATATATATATATATATATATATATATATATATATATATATATATATATATATATATATATATATATATATATATATATATATATATATATATATATATATAAGTGATTCAAATAGTTTTCACTTAAGGCAATACTCCTGTGACAGTACTTGTGACAGTACGCTGGTCATATTGATTGTGTAATAAAATTAATTGAAATTTATATTGAGAGGTCTCTTCAGTTGCTAATATGCCTTTTGCATGTTAATGAACCTTTAGAAGAATTTGAAATGACTGAAAATAGAATTCAACAGGATTTAACGTAATTAAAAATTGCTGAATTTGCGACTTTGTAATGTGAAATTGAAGTTCCTGAAGAAATAGTTTTAGATCTCAGCAATGAACAAAAATATCTCTACGAAATTTGCATTGGAATAAGGTCCGGCAACATTTCAAAGTAGTTAACCTTAATATCTTCAAGAGTTTTGCATCAGGGAAGATGGTTCACAAGAGCTAATAGAATCCTACTCTTTTATTTCTCGACATCAAATCCAGGACCAAATCTCCAGGATTTAGTTCAAATCATGTTAGAAGTATGTTCCCCTAGTTAGTTAGTTTTGGATTAAATCATATCCAAAAGCTATAGAAAATGCCATGAAGTTTTGCTACTTAATTTCTCTGATCAGGAATGAAAGGAAGGGACATTGTACCCATCATGGAAAATGTTCTCTGAACAATGTATACTTTGCCCACACAGGGAACATTTTTCTTTCAATGAATACGGATCCTGGAGTAGGAAAGACATCCCTTCATCGCATAATAAATGCAAGAACAATGAGAAGCCAAAACTTGCCCATTGATATTAATTTTCAGGCTACTGCCTATACCGACATGATCGAATGAAACAAAGTAAGCCATAACTTTCCACACCATTCTTTTAAAAAATTTTAAACGATGAAAAAAAAAAATAAATACAATGAAAAATTTAAAGGATTTTCCATGTAATAAGAAGAAAATATTTATATTAATATTAGTATTATGGTATATTATTATTACTATTTGAATTTTAGTGTTAGGATTATAGTAATATTGTATCATTATTATCGTATTTCTAGCATTAAAGTATATTCATATCAGAAGTAAATTTCCTTTTCACTATTTTTTCATTATTTTAAAGGGGTGGGGGTGGTATGCGAAGGGTACGGGGGTTTCATAGCTCCAGTTTTTAATGTATATTAAATAGATATCCATATTGAACTCTGCAGGGTGTGGAATTAGGCTTCCAAATTTCGACCTACTATTATTATTATTACTATTATTATTATTATTATTATTATATATATATATATATATATATATATATATATATATATATATATATATATATATTATATATATATATATATATATATATATATATATATATATATATATATATATTTAAAATTATATATATATTATATATTATATATATTTTTTATTTTTTTTATTTTATTCAATATTTATTATATATTAATATATATATATATATATATATATATATATATAATATATATATATATATATATATATATATATATATATATATATATATATATATATATATATATATATAACAGATCGCAACTACTCACGGGCAGAGTATTTTCAAGGAGGGGCACACACAAAGGAAGAAAATTCGTTTAAACACACACTTAACTCACATCCCTCAGGTGGGCGCAGACGGAAGCCATAAAGAATGGAAGATTAAATACAGGAGGAAAAATTGATGATGGTAGAGAGTTCCACAGAGAAGAGGTGGCTGGAAAGAAGGAGGCACCACAACGAGCTAGCCTGGGGTTTCCCACTTCCACACAAAATTGGTGCGAAAGCAGGGCACCCCTTGTGCAACGAGGACGATGCAGCGGTGGAGGAATGCGAGAGGCCATTTCCCTCGAGCACCTGCCATTGTAATGCCTATGGAAAAGAGATAGTGCGCCAACGTCACGTCGCAGAGATAGGGGATCAAGAGAGTTTGAAAGAAGGGGACAATTTATTTATCTTTTAGCTTTAGACTCAATCCTATTCAGAGAGGAGGAGGAGCTGGAGCCTTCCCAAATGTGAGAACAATACACCATACAAGGACGAATAAGACCCTTATATATTTGGAGTAACTGCTCAGAAAAAAAAAATTCTCGCAACCTGAACAGAACTCCTAGGTTCTTAGGGGCCGCTTTAGCAACCATTGTGATATGTGGTTTCCAAGACAGTTTATTGTTTATGTTTAGACCAAGAATGTTAATGTTATTTGCAGGTGAGACGGGAGAGCCATTGAAAAGTATAGGAAAGTTGGGAGGAGTTTTTTAGAGGGAGATGTGAGAGTTTTTAAGGAGTTAAATTTCACAAGGTTGCTATGACCCTCCAGGAAATCTCATCCAGATCGACAAGAGTAGAAACGGAAAGTTGAAGACTAGAAGCAAAAGAGGGAGCAGATTTGAAATGAGCAGAAGAATGTAGAGTTCAGTCATCAGCATAAGAGTGAACAGGTTAGAAGTGAAGTTGAGAAGATCGTTAATGAAAAGTAAGAATAAAGTTGGAGATAAAACAGAACCCTGATAAACACCGCAGTT
>SEYY01005150.1:12500-17500 GCA_009176605.1 Armadillidium nasatum | reverse complement strand
AGTTGGGAAATTCCCTTAACGAGTCAATTTGAAAGCCAACATTCCCTGATACAATGTATTTGAAAGTTTGAAGGTATGTATATCAAAAGATGTTGAGAATATAAATAAAGGGAATGAGTTTCAGTTTCAGTTTCTAATATCGTTGAAGAACTTTTATGCATTAATTTTGTTATTGTTTGTAATTACTCAATTGCTTTTTACTTACTTTTTATTTTAATACATTTGTTAGAATGAAGATTGATTAGGACTCTGTATTAGATTTTATAAGACTTTGCCAATTTGTCATCATGCAATTTTAAAAAAAAAATTTCACCAAATTAATTTCATGTTACGTATTATTTTCTGACACTAACCATATTTATATATATATATATATATATATATATATATATATATATATATATATATATATATATATATATATATATATATATATATATATATATATATATATATATATATATATATATATATATATATATATAAAGCACATCAACGTTGCTTTCATTACTACAGGGTGGTGTTGTTGACCGGAATTCTTTTTACTCATTGATACTATATTCAAAGAGAGAGAGAGAGAGAGAGAGAGAGAGAGAGAGAGAGAGAGAGAGAGAGAGAGAGAGAGAGAGAGAGAGAGAGAGAGAGAGAGAGAGAGAGAGAGAGAGAGAGAGAGAGAGAGAGAAGAGGGTTTCCAATCTCTTCCTACCAGACAAAGTTGACTTTTAGAAGAAATCCAACTTTGGTGTTCCCAGATTTTAATGTTTTGAATCTTTTTTTCCTTTTTAAATTACTTTCTTAATATAAAAAGATTTTGACTGAAATATTTAGAGCTCTTCCAATTCAGTTCGAAAAAAAGAAGAAAAAAAAGTACAGATTAAAAAAAAAATAAAAAAAATAAAAGTATATATATATATATATATATATATATATATATATATATATATATATATATATATATATATATATATATATATATATATATATATATATATATATATATATATATATATATATATATATATATATATATTATATATATATATATATATATATATATATATATATATATATATATATATATATATATATATATATATATATATATATATATATATATATATATATATATATATATATATATATATATATATATATATATATATAATATATATATATATATATATATATATATATATATATATATATATATATATATATATATATATATATATATATATATATATATATAGTGATGGCATCCGCATCCGCATCCGCATGCGCGGATGCGGAACATCCGCACAAAAATCAACATCCGCATCCGCATCCGCATCCGCATTTTCGAAAATTTAACATCCGCATCCGCATCCGCATCCGCACTTTCGAAAAATTCAACATCCGCATCCGCATCCGCATCCGCACTTTCCAAAAATTCAACATCCGCATCCGCATCCGCATCCGCACTTTCAAAATTTCGACATCCGCATCCGCATCCGCATCCGCAAATTAGAAAATATGACATCCGATCCATCACTAATATATATATATATATATATATATATATATATATATATATATATATATATATATATATATATATATATATATATATATATATATATATATATATATATATATATATATATATATATATATGCGAATTGTAGATCAAGAGTGAGGGTGAAGAGAGAACTATCGGATTGGTTTAGCATAGGAGTGGGATTGAGACAGGGGTTTGTAATATCTCCATGTTATTTAATCTATTGATGAATGGTTTACTTAGAAAAATGGAGAGAGAAGGGAAGAGTATTACGTTGAGAAATATGGAGGGTGAATGTGAAGTGAATGTTTTACTTTTTGCAGATGATGCGGCATGTGTTGGTGGCAGAATCTGGAGAAAAGATGAGAATACTTGTGAGAGAGTTTGAAGGGAAATGTGCAAACACGAGATTGAAATTCAATCCAGCGAAGAATAAAGTTATAAGGATTGGAGGTGGGGATGAGGAAATGTGGAGGGAGGAATTGGTTTGTAGAAGTGTGAGAATGGAAACTTGAGGAGGTGAATGAATTCAAATATCTAGTAATGTTGGGTGGAAGGTAAGGGTGGGACGGAAAAAGGAATAAAGAACAGAGTGGTAGAAGGAATGAAAGTATTGGGGGGCCTAAGAAAAGTATGGAAGAAAGGAAAAATTTCGAAAGAAATAAAGATAAGAATGTTTGAATGTATGTGTTTACCTTCTGTATTGTATGTGTGTGAAACATAGACGATAAGTGCTCGGTCGAGAAAAAGTTTCAATGTCTTTGAGATGAAAGATTTGAGAGCGATATATAAATTGAGAAGGATTGATAGGATTAGAAATGAAAGAATAAGGCAGATGTGTAAATGGAAGAAGGGTGTAATTGATAGAGAGGAGGAGAATGTGCTAAAATGGTTTGGACATATGTGAAGAATGAAAGAGAACAGAATGGTTGGCAAGGTACGTAGATCCGATGTAGATAGGGGAAGGGTAGGGGGAGGGGAAGGCCGAAGTGGAGATGGATGGATGGAGTGAGAGTGATTTTGATGGAAGGAATTTGAGTTTAGACGAGGGTAGAAGATTTGTGGGAGACAGAGATGGAGGGAGGTGGTGAAAGCGTTGAAAGGTAAGAATAGTTATGTTTGTAAGGGAATTGTGGTGGGCACCACCTCACGAAAGTGGGAAAGGTGATAGTGATATATATATATATATATATATATATATATATATATATATATATATATATATATATATATATATATATATATATATATATATATATATATATATATATATATATATATATATATATATATATATATATATATATATATATATAATTAACATCCGCATCCGCATATCCTCATCAAAATTAACATCGCAAACTTTTCGAAAATTCAAAATCCGCATCCGCATCCGCAATTTTCGAAAATTCAACATCCGCATCCGAACTTTTCGAAAATTCAAATCCGCATCCGCATCCGCACTTTCGAAAATTCACATCCGCATCCGCATCCGCAAAATCCGCATCGCATCCGCATCCGCACTTCTCCAAAATTCAACATCCGCATCCGCATCCGCATCCGCAAATTGGAAAAAATATGACATCCGATCCATCATATACATATATATATATATATATATATATATATATATATATATATATATATATATATATATATATATATATATATATATATATATATATATATATATATATATATATATATATATATATATATATATATATATATATATATATATATATATATATATATATATATATATATATATATATATATATATATAATATATATATGAAATTGTTTTTAACATTAAACTGTGGTTAAAAATTCTTCCCAAAATGGATTCTCTTCGGTGAGCTTTCATAAAGCTTAATAAACTTTTTCTATGCTTCTTCTGATTTTTCACTTCCTTTTTCATCACCGTTTTATTTTTGTGCGTCCACTCTCGATGACAGTCGAATCAGATATATATATATATATATATATATATATATATATATATATATATATATATATATATATATATATATATATATATATATATATATATATATATATATATATATATATATATATATATATATATATATATATATCAGGATATGATAAAAATAATTTCAATAAGTATTAATAAAATTAGATCTCCAGTAAATTCGGTAAACATTAAATTTGAAATCATTATAACTAAAATAAATGCATCCAATCATATATCGTCACTCAATAGAGACAGTGGTCTATTTCAACTGCATCTATTTTAGTTATAGTGATTTTAAATTTAATATTAAAGTGAAAATACCTACCATATTTACTGAAAATCTAATTTTACTAATACTTTTTGAAGTTATATTTAACATATCTTGATAATGGGAATGTGCAATTTCCCGAAACGTTGATTATAATTATAAGGAATATAAAACAAATTATTTTGACAAGAATTTAATTTCTTAAATAATGTTCAGAGCATTAGTTTTGCTGTATATTATTAAAACCAGATTTCCTTGCAATAGCACTAGTATATATATATATATATATATATATATATATATATATATATATATATATATATATATATATATATATATATATATATATATATATATATATATATATATATATCCTATTGATCAACTAATAAGAATGAGAAGAATTTCAATGAAATGAGAAGTGAGACCCATTTACCAAATTTCTTCTTTGTCAAAAAAAAGAAATAATTCTTATTTTAACCTACTTAGCTAATAGAATTCTCTCTCTCTCTCTCTCTCTCTCTCTCTCTCTCTCTCTCTCTCTCTCTCTATCTATCTATCTATCTCTCTCTCTCTCTCTCTGTTCTTTTATTTTAATTTTCCAATCTCTATAATTTCTATTTGTAAAATTTTCACATTTATCTGGTTTTTTTTTTGGTTTTTTTTGCTGACACTCTTACGCCAAAGATTTAAAAGAGATCCATTGTCTAGTTAGGTCTTCTTAGAATATAAAAAAGTGAAATTAAGAAATTACGATTTTCAATAAAAAGAAAAAAAAATTACAAACCCAAATGACTCCTCAAGGAATAATTATCATATCGGAAAAATAAATTTTTTAAATCTAGATTTTGCAAACCAGTGATATATATATATATATATATATATATATATATATATATATATATATATATATATATATATATATATATATATATATATATATATATATATATATATATATATATATATATATATATATATATATATACATAAAAGCCAATCAATCTCCATCAGCTCCTCACATAACTTTTTCATTACCATCACTCTATACAAAACTCACGTGGAAAATGGAAATAGACCTAACAACCGATCATATTCCCATAATAATCACATACACAGTCGCTAAACACATATACCCCAAGAAAAAAAAAACCTGAACAAACTTCACACACTACATAGAAACACATTTAATCCAACAAGAATAACCAACCAACATT